>HE667971.1:0-30100 GCA_000313835.2 Heliconius melpomene melpomene | reverse complement strand
ACCCACCTAGTGGTAAGTAGAAAGTGTCCCCACGATTTTATTTTAGTAATCATAATTTCCATGAAATTATTTTTTATTTTTTAGTACATTTATCTGCAATATAAAACCGTTTAACTTAAAATTTTTTTTTTACTTTTTTATTATATAAATAGATTATCATAACACTGCTTACTCCACTTGGCGTAATGACAAAATATTTTTTTTGTTGGAGAACAATATTGTAATTAAATTACAGTTGATTTCAACTTGGAGAATAATTTATTTTCATTTTCTTGCTCTAATTACAAGATTGTCTAATCAGGCCAAAACCAAATTATTTCCTACTAGCGGACGCGCGCAGCTTCTCTTGTGTTTTTAGGGGTGAATTCTAAAAAACCACGAAATATGTGTTCAATGAAATATTTTTAAGAGTCTAAATTTCAAATTTAAAAAAAATCGGTGGCGTTTTAAAGATTTTTCCATACAAAATTTCAACCCCTTATTTGCACCCTTAGGGGGAGAATTCTAGAAAACAATGAAACACGTGTTCAATTAAATACTTTTAAAAATTTAAATTACAAATTTTATAAAAATCGGTTCCGGGTTAAATTTTTTTCCATACAAACTTTCCACCCCTATCTCACCCTTTTAGGGTTAAAATTTTTCAAAATCCCTTCTTAGTTGATGTCCAGATTACAAAAGTAAACATCTGTCCAAATTTTACGTTTCTACCATCAGCAGTTACGGCTGTGCGTGCGTCTTACCTCAGTCAGTGAGGACAAGTCCTTTTATAGGTATACTAGCGACCCTATTGCGGCTTCGCCCGCTCTTACTACTGGATTATTCATATAATGTATGTTTGCAAATCACTTAAGATAATGTGAAAATTAATTAAACCCTAATGCAACCCGCATTTTCGTAGTTTCAATAAGGATTTTCCAATTGTTTTACACAGCAAGGATTTTTAGTAGGTACCGTAATTTTATATCTGTGATACTAATCTTTTCAAGTACTTATTAAAATATATTTAAATTACTAATTTTAGATAGTTAAATGACATTAAATAATACATTCAACTCGAATTATCCAATACGTGCAAACGCATCTAAATCTTCGTTGCTATAAAGGCAGGCGGGTTTTTTTTTTCGAGCTTGTGGTTAATGCTGAAGAGGGTATTCTGTCCCTGATGAAAAGCAAGCACTACGTGGCTGCCTGTGACGAAAATTAAATAGAATGCATCGGCCGGGAATTGAATCCGGGCTGCCCGCGTGGCAGGCGAGCATTCTACCACTGAACCACCGATGCGTGTAAGGCAGTCGGGCGCGGCGGACTCGCTTGTATAAGCATAACGTCGCGAGGCGCGTTTCGCAGCAAGGATTTTTTGATATTGTAACAACTTCTAAAGTACTTATTAAAATGAAAAACAGAAAAGACAGTTTTGATCTACATTAAATGGCCAACGTAACTAATATACTTATTTATATGCTGAGAGTAAGGGATAAGTGACTTGACTCGATACAGTTGATGTGTGAACGGCGTGATGTGTCAATAATTAAATGCGTTTTTCTCTAAAACTATTCGCAATTTCGAAATAGTTTATAAAGCAAATTTTATCTTCGTTTAACGTAGAAATTTAATAAGTATTTTAAGGATAAGGATTAATACATTATGGAAAAATATCCCTCACAATAAAAAATATATTGAAATTACTATTTTTAGACAGAAATATGATCACTATACGTTATTCTTAAAAGATACGAATATGCCATCGCGGACTTTTTTGTAGATCTTATTAAGAGCAACAATACTCCAGTACATTTTTTTCATGTAGTATTTACCATTAAAGCAGCGCATGCGCCAAAGTGTCTCAGCGGGTAGGACTTTATACACATTTATCGTATTTATGTTAATTTACATAAGAATGTACAAATAATAAACTATATATAAACCTTCCCTGAGAAATACTCGACCTAATGGTGAAAACCGCATCCAAATCCGTTGGGTGGTTTAGAAGAAGAAGAGTTAGAAAGTTCAGACAGACACAAAAAGCGACTTTGTTTTATAAGATATAGGATATAGATTATAAAGTAATTGAAATTATAAAATATCATTAATATTTAAATTGAAATACTTTCAATATAGTTTTGTACATTATGAAGTCCCTCCACCTATGAAGCAGTTTCATTAATGCTCCACGCTGGCGCTGCAGTGTCAACGTTTTCATGGCAAACGCCTCTGAACTAAACCACAGGCATGTCTTGAACAAGATGCACTAATTATGGAGTTGGTATTTAATTATTTATTATTAAATTTGTTTGAGTGGAGTTGCGCAGGGGAGAGTTTCCCTCGTTGCGTTAACTTCTGACTATAAACACAACGGTTGTGGGTTCGATTCCTATTAGGGGAAATGAATTATTTTTATTTCTTGACTGTGGTAAATAAGAGTTCACTTAAAATATTTTTGTCTTATAGTAGGCAGAGAAAACTTAGTGTTAAAATTTTACTTCATTTTTGAGACAGAGAGAGAGAACATTAATTTAAATATAAAACATACCCCAAAAGCAGATCAAAATTCCACATTTTTATAAAAAAAATAATAATATTATAATTTAATAAGAAGAGTCTAGGCAAAAAATGTTTGACTAGGCTTATGTTGTCCAAAGAGACGAAGAATGAAATTGCCATAGAAAAAATATTTTAATTAGAAATATTCTGTAAGTTACATTATAAATGATCGATTAAACTTTTTAAACAATAAAGACATCAATCTTCTAAGTTGTTTAAAACTTGTTCTCAATTTGAACTTAAATTTTAAAATAAGTTACTGCTTTATTCTTAAGACATATTGGAAACTCATTATTATTCTATTATCTATACTTATAATAAAGTCGTAAGAGAGTCAGTGTCTGTACTTGGAAGATATTATGAAAAAAATGTTATTGAGAACCTTTAATAACGTTATAGAACCCAAATCGACTCAGTTTAAAGTACTTAGTTAGGTAGATTTTGCTTAAATACACTTAAATAAACGTTTGTATAATTCAAGCGGGCGTAGCCGCACGGGCCCTCTAGTAGTTAATATGTTACAATTAACTTTATAGTTTTGACAGACATAGTTTTAGTTTTATTTTTTTAAAGAACCAGTCGTGGTGCAGTATTTGCGACAGGTTGTGGCTTGATTCTCCTCGAGGAAATGGAATATTTAACATTTTCATTTTCTCGCTCTGGTTCTTCAGGATTTGGAGGAAAGTGGGGAAACGAATGTGACTTAATGGGAACGGAGTGTCTTCACACTAGGATCACAGTTCCTTCTGCCTTTCTTACTATGTATGGGATCACGAAACTATAAAAATATTTATTATTGTGGCACTATATTTTCTTTGCCTACCCTACTAATATGAGGGTTTTTTCCTTCAATTTTTGTTTTTGAAAATAAATATTCGTTATAACTTCAAAATATACATATATTGTAACTTATAAGAACATATTCTTTAAACACAATATTCCTTAGATATAATAATACTTTCTAAATACATACTAACAATACAATAGCTTCGTATTCATAGTCGTCGTCGTTTCGTAGATGCACGTACAAAATTGGAATTCCTTTGTGTATCATACATACAGTTTGAGCTTAGTGCATAGTGCATAGAGTCGCATAACTTAGTGCTTAGCCGAGCTTAGTGCTAGTGAACTTTAACAATACGTTGAAGAGACGTATAAAAGTATACTTTTGTATGTATTTTTATAAGACATTGAAAATTTTTGAGTCGGAAATAGTTTTGTTATTGTCGTTTGTTTATTTTAGGAGTTAGAGGCCGGAAACATCAAATCTGATACCGGGTTAGGCAGAAGAAACCTGGGAAGCTAGTGTTAAGAAATTCAGCCCCCATTAAAACACATCCGTCCCCCACTTTCTGCCAAATTCGAAGCAGCGTTTTGCGTCTTTACTCTTTACTACAGCAAGGAAACATATATTAAATATTTATTTTTTCGAGTGTGAATCGAACCCACTACCTGTCCCGCTTACAGTCGCAGGCTTGTGTCCCTGAGCCGCGGTCTTCGTGGTGCAGCAGCACAGCGTCTCACCGCAAGCACGACAGTTGTCGATTCAATTTCGACAATGATGTATGCGGGATACTACGAGGATCTTTAAAAAAAATATAAAGTTATATAATAATCCTTCATAGTCCTCTTTCATTTCAATATTTTACTTAAAAGTAAAAATTTACAATATAATATGTTATGTATGTATCACTAAATTCTGTTACTTGCAGAGCCGTCTATAGCAATAAAGCTTCATGATAGTACGTACTAGTTTCAAGATCTACCGCTAGATGGCGAAGACAGTATGAATTTTTTCCTAAGAAAATGTTATATGAAATATTATTTTTTTAGCTAATATTATTTTAATTTGACCTTCTTGAAAAAGTTTAAAAATTTAAGAAATTTCTATATTTTTATAGAAAGTCCGTATAAAGCTTGAACTAATGCAATCCTCTTAGAGCTTTATAAACACTTTAACTTTGTACTACCGCTATAAATTTTTATAGATAGAGAAATTCAAAATTTGTATTAATTTACTTTGTTATATTATAAAGCTGGAGTATTTGTTTAGAGCTGAAGCATTTTGTTATTTGGCTAAAGGCGCTAATTTTAAAAACTAGTTGTACCAAAAGGATTTTTTTTATCTTGGATAGTCCATTTATCGCAGGATAGAGATGATATCCTCCTTTTCTTCGATATTCTTATCTATCTTACCTTTATTAATTGCAGACGCCCACAAGCTATAATCGTTCACAAACGTTTGAATGCCATTTACATGCTTGGGAGTGCGTTAGTATGTTCCTGACAGGCAAGCATGACAAACGAGGTTGAAATTATTTCAACTCTTGCGTTAGGGTTTACATATTTTTAATTTATAGAAAAAAACAAAAGAAACTAAGTTTAGCATTCAATCAATCAATGTCAGTATAAATAAGACTTTATAGGCAATTTTTAAGAAACTGCTTGTTAAGTCGGCTTACGGAACAATGCTAAACAATGTTACGTGATAACGTCATAAGAAAATATTGATAAAAAATTGCATGTTTTTATGAATTGAATTATTAAATTTTATAAAAAAATACGACAAGGGTTAATTCAATTTTTTGGAGATAAATTAACATTTATTTGCACTTTTTTACCATAAGACATTGAGTTGACCTTAGGCACTTTGAATGCGTCATGTGACATACACACCATCCATTAGACCATGATCACACAAATATTACCTGCCAATTACAAAAACTGAACTAGCTACCTTCACCATACAACATCATACCAGTCACATTCCACTGCATTCACTTAGAAGTCATGACTCAAACAAAAGAATATAAAAACAAAACAGAAATGCTTCCAAAAATACAAGAGAAGATTAAGATATAGCCTAGTTTGAGCGAAATGGACCAAGATTGCTAGACCTTATTGTCTGAAGGAATAAATTGAGATTCCTTTATTACGATGTAATGTCAAGAAATCAAGGGGTCGAGTTATACTGGCTGTCACAGCGATATTGCAACAAGGAAGAACAAAAGATTTTAGGTGTGGTGTAACTGCAAGGTATCATTTTTAATTTATTATTTAATACAATAAAAGAAGTATTTGAAGGACACAGTGGAAGATGGTAGTAGGTTTGATCTTTATATTAAATATTGCAATTATTTTCATATCCTTGTTATGATAAGAAGTCGTGTCTTTGGCCCAAATGTTCTGAAATTAGATGGATACTAGAGAAATCTCTATAAAATGGAGAAGATGGAAATAGGAGTAGAAAGCGGAAAGCTGAATGTCTCAATACGAAGTTCTTTCTGGCGATTAGTCATGCGAATACTATGTGGGAACGAATGTGATAGAAAAATCCTATTTATATGTAGAAATATTAACATATTTTATTTATTTTTCTCATTTAAAAATGCTCTCAACTTAGACCAAACTCGAAACATTTTTACGATGTATTCAAATGAAATCCGCGACCCCCAGCCCAGCCCAGCCCGGCGTTGTCATTAGTGCGCCAAAACGGGATGAGAATGGGCGTTCGTTAATGACCCGTCACTTTTGATCGATGAAAATAAAAATTAAATTGTTACTAAATGTTATTTACGCTTTGAACAGGTGTTTGTTGTTGAATGGAGCGCTGATTTGATTTTTTATGTATTTTTTTGGATGAGGCAGGGATATTTTAGTATTAATGATATATTTGAGGCCAGTCGTATCGCTGAGGCAGAAGCGTATAGAGGAGCAAAATTTTTCTAGTAATGAGGCAAAGTGCGGCGCTGAATTCCGCTATTCTTCCTCTACCTACTAATAACTCTAGAATTCGACGGAATATCCCCATATTCCGTGTGAATAAACGGAAGTGTCTTGAGTGGAACACTAGGTTTCCAGGTTTCCTCTGCTTATCTAAGCTAGGGAAGTTTTTATAACTCTCCAGGTTTTAGGTTATAGCGTCAAGCTAAAAAAATGTTTAACATTTGTAATTATTTATCTATTAGGTATTATTATTGTTGTATTACTATTTAACTGATCTTTTAACTACACACTGTGTCCCGCAAATAACAGGTTAGGAATAGACAACCTAGTGTTAAGACGTTTCCCATTTTTCACGTCGCTTTTCCTTGTTACCAGAGTGAAGAAATGAAAATATTAACAAACAATAATTAATTTCCCCAATTGGGAATCGAACCCACATCCGTTGCGCTTAAAGTTACACGTTTGTGCCACTGTACCACGTCTTCTTCTACTTTATTAAACATAAATAAAAACACGCTCAAACCTATCACAATATATTTAGTAATACATAAATAGAGCATTAAATAAAATTATGAAAACTCTCGTATAGCATTTAAAGTCGTTACGCGTGTATGAAGTTTAAAAGTGAATTTGCTCCGGTGGTCAATTTTCGTGCATTCAGTGGGTTTTTGCGTCAACTGCTATTACTCAATTGAGTAACTATAAATTAAAATGGAATTGCCTTGGGATTGAATTTCGGCGCAGTTTCAGAACTTTTTCATGGTTGGCTTTGTTTGTTTGTACAATACAAAAAAAATTAGTTGGATGTGCGTTTGTCTTACTTTCTTTTAAATCATTTGTTTTTAGCTTCATATTGTATTGCACATCCCAGAGGGAGCTTAGTGTTGAGACACTCTGCTCTCCACACGAAATTACCTTTATGCTTGTTTCTTTTTGGTTTTATATAAATTGATATAACATATCGTTAAATAACCAGTGTCCAGTGCTACAGAGAAACATTTTAGAGCTAAAAACAACTAGTTCTGAGGCAGGCAGGCAGTTGTGGGTTTGATTCTCATTCGGAAAACATTATTTTTTTCATTTTATCTAGTAACAAGACAAAACACTACGCACGGTGTTCTAAAAAATTAGAAATTGCTTTAACCCATTTAGACCCATAGCCAAACTAGCAGTAAATAAAAGGTTTTTTAGGTAATAATTGATACATATCGATGTAAGAAAATAATAAACGTAAAAAAATATATATTTTTTTTTATTTAAATATAAAAAAAATGCCGTCCTTAAATGGGGCCAATGGGCACATGTAGTATCTAAATTTTCGAAACTATTTTTGCGACACGAAATGTTTTATAACACTTTTTACACTATCAACGCGTTTTTTTTATGGCACATTGCACGTCTCAGTTGCTAGCAAACTTTTTGGGAGTAGTGGTCTACCCCGTGGTGCTGCAGACTTGGTACTGCAGAAGCTGCTGGTCGCATAAATACGTTGATGTTTTCGTCTCTTAAATCGTGACGAGCGATGTAACGAAAAAATTAAGCTAATCTATCCTGTTTATATTAGTTAGCAAGTGCAGGTGCCGCGAATTTGCAACAGCAAGATCCTATGTATGTGTGGATAAAACCCACCACCATTTTTTGCCACGTACAGCATTGCTATATAGGTAAAAAGATTGATCAGCCTGATCAACCCCTCCCATACCACACTGTAAAACCTTCGCACTGATAAAATTTAGTTAACTTGGTAAAAGCAGTAATAAAAATCGGCTCGGTTTTTCTTTTCATATCCTTTACTGCTGAGTTTCATCTTTTAACAATTCTTAAATTTCTCAAGACGACCTTGTATATTGGTCGTAGTTGGATCACTTTTACACCAACGGGGTTGCTCAAGATTACGCTTCCTCTACGTCTCTTAGCAAAAGGTTGATAAATGCTTCTATTAGAAAGCAGGCAGATTAGCAGTGCTTTGTATATCTACATCTTCTTCTTCGTCGATTACCACACCTGGTTTTAGAGGCAGTGCAACTAAAAATACCTCTCCGAAGTCTTTTTCTTCAATAATTACAACTGCGATTGCTTTTTGAAGAGCCTTATATTCATTGCGACCGCTAAATATCCTAAGAGTCATTATGAACTTTGGATGGACATGCATATAAAAACATAAAAATTGACCTCTGATGTGCCCATTGGCCCCAATTGGGGACAACATCGTAAAAATTGAATTTGTCCTATTACGACTTTTCTTTTCTAATCAAATGTAATTATATTACATAGAATACTAAGTACTTAAGTATGTTTTGTACCAAAACAAATTTATTTAGAAGAAAAGTTTAAAAATAAATATACTTACATTTTGCCTTCACAGATTTCGTGACACAGCTTTACAAAAGGCACGAAATGAACGATTGTAAAAAATTTTTAATTGGATTTTACGGCTACAACATAAGGATATACTACTTATCTTTACAATTCTAGACATAAACTGCATAAAAATAAAAATATAAAAAAAACAAGGGTTCTATTGTAGGTGAACCCATTTGGGCACGGCGGGTCTATATGGGTTAAGAACTGACTTGTTCATAAATAAAATATACAAGAATGTCGTTAGAACAACTGATTAAAAGATTGGAGTGGAAAAAGTGGTATAAAATTAATAGCCACCCCTTTACATAGTGCTTGGTTAATTAATTAACCGGCCGATTGCTTTTAAAGATATTATATTTTTGAAGGTTCATCATTATTTTATGGGATCAACATTTTTGGATGGAGTTTTAAAGTAATTTTGACTCTATGTTATTAAAGTAGAGTATATTTTTCTTTGTTTTGTTGTAATATTAATATTTTAGAAGTAATATTTTTTCATATACATCATTGATGATCGTTGCCAGGTAACTGGAGGTGGTAGTTTTGGGTTCAAATATTATTAGAATGAATACTAGAGGTGGCTGGATCTATTATTATAGAATTGTACTAAATTCAAAATATTTGGAAAATCAATATTTTTCTTTAAGTAAATCAAAAAATTAATGCCAATTGGGGACCCTCTCTTTGTGTAACTTTTAACATAAATTTTAAGTAAATTCTAACTTGAAAGAAAAAAAATAACATAACTAATATTGAACCCATTACTATTTACACTATCTCAGCTCAACTACAAAAATTGATCCATTTAATTAATTTAATTCGCACGATTAACCTCAATTGAGAACTTCAATAAGATGTTGACGATTATTGCAATTAGCTTATAGTATTAATTAAAGTTATTTAATGTGCTATAACAACAGGGACTAGCGAGCAATGGCGTCGTAACTCAACACACAATGCCACCAGAATTCGGCAGAAAGTGGGAAACAGAGTGTCTTGACACTAGAATCCCTCTGTCTGCTTAAATATTTAGGTTCATTTATCGGTTAGTATTTTAAAATTGCTCTTTCACAGTCCGTAGGTTCGATTTCAACCCATAACTAATATTTGTCTCATGAATATTAATTATTCATTTTGAGTTTTACTTTGAATTTATCTATTATTATTGTTAAAATGTTTATACACAGTATAATCAGTAATTGTTTTAGCACTAGAGCATAAGCTAAGCCTACCTAATACCTAATCAGGTTAGATTAATCCTTTGCAATATACAAAGTGCTGACTAATAATAATATTTTGTTATATTATTATTATTATTAAAGACCGTCGTGGCGTAGAAGCACAAACGTACAGCTGTAAATGCGACGAATGTGGGTTCGATCTCTACTAGGAAGAATAAAATATTTAATGTTTTCATTTCCTCAATCCGCAGTTGGGGGAATTGTTATATTTAAATTATTTTCATTTCTATGCTATGGTAGACGCATCCAGCGTTGAGTTACGTGAATCTACTCGCGATGTCTTTAAAATTTAGAAAATGAGGAACTGCTTGTCACAATTCAAAATACAGCCTATATCTTATTGGGTATCAAACTTGCTACCATTTTATCAGAAAGCCATCTATCTCGGCTAGTTCAATAGCCATTCCTTGGTTCCAAGACATATTACCTGTCATGTGCTTGTAGCACTCCTGTCTCTGCAACGTATGCCTGTATGCGAGTATGAATCAATTAAACACCAATATTGTATTGTTAATGTTCTATTCGTATTATTAAGATTTGTTAGCTTTGTCATATATATCTCAATTATAAATTAATTTTATATATTTTTTTTTATTTTTCCAAGGCCGTTATAAATAGTGTTCCAATTTTCCATGGAATGTCATTCACAAATTAATACACACATTATTATAGTAGGTCTATAAAATTTACCCAAATTGATTAAAAAAAAAGTACTCCATCTCACATAAAATGTTTCTTGTATAAGAGAGAAACGGAGACATAAACGGAGATATAGATATCGGATAGAGTGATATCTAAGTATATTCTTACGCCCGATGTTAATAATCAATCCTAACCCATAAATAGCAACCATAGATTGAAATATCAATCCATTTTTTGAGTTTAGCTTGCCAATAACCTATCGAAATACTTCATTTTCATTGGCATGCAGGTTAGAGATTGGATAGATATGTCGAACAATCCAAGATTGATTTTAACTGGAGATAGGAGATACATTATTAACATCGGGCGTTAATCCTCACGCTGTGCGTGTGCACACAGGGAAGAAGACACTTCCTTTCCTCATTTTCCGCTGAATGCTTAAAGCATTATGTATTTTTGAGAAATTGCGTAACTCAACGCCACCCTTTACCTTGTTACTAAAGCGAGAAAATAAAAACATTAAATATGTAATTCCTCCGAGTGGTAATCGAACGCACAGCCGTCGCACTTACAATCGTACCTACGTATCTCTGCGCCACGGCTGCCTCTATTTTTTTCGTTATAAAATCTGTTAATCCCATTATAATAAAATACAAGCACATTTAAAAGTGCACTATTAAAACACGTTATAATAACAAGCAAAAAAAAAAAGTTAAGTTAATTATTCACAAATACGAATGCGGTTTTGTTCTTGTTATTAACCTTTAACTATGGACGTGATTTTTTTATAACATACATATGGACGTCGGGTCTGTCAGACCAGTGTATTTATTGGTCATATTCCGGCTGTTTTTTAAAGGAAGAAGACAATTTTATGTTTTAGTTTACATGAATAGCCTCTAATCAAACAAAATCAATATAAATAAAATCGCTTTTTATTAAAGTTTACGCATTACAACGATTTAAGTAACTTAAAGTCACAATTTCAGTCTTTGGCCACATGGGATGACTCTTAAGAAAATAATACTATAAAAAAAGGCAGATAATAAAATAAATATTTTTTAATAAAATATAAAGTCCAACAAATAAAAACAATAAAGAAATTACATCTTATGTTATAAAATAAAAATTTTGACAACACCTCAAGATAAGGTATTATTGAACATCGATACACAATGGCTTTCAACATTGTAGGCAAACAGGACGATTGCAGTCAACATAAGTATGTGTTGTGTTTCTATATATCTTTTGGGGGCAAAGTGTACATGTTTTTCAAGAATCCAGAACTATTTTTTTAGCTTCATGTTCAATAAATGATAGATCAGATCGCGAAACGCGAGTCAAAGTCATTCTCAATTCTTAGAGTAGTTTAGTATACGAAACGCGTCTTTTTATTTGATAAAGTGCTATTTTCTTTATAAAATGTCGTCGTCCAATTCTTTTGTTTGATGTTGATTATAAAGTACCGATATTTTTGTCCCTGACGTGCTAGGTCGATCATTTTTTTCCATTTTATCATAAAAACTAAAAAAATTGAATCTTTTTTAGGTAAATAATATTTATATTACTAAAATATATAACAAACAATGCCAAATAATATATGATATAAAACAATAAAAACATTTGAATACAAATAATACAATTAAAATATTAAAGTATATTTTGTAATATTATAAAAATATATGGCGTTTTGAAATCATTAATGTATGGGAAACATGGACGTCGGGTCTGACAGACCCAGGCCCCGTTTAGAAAGTTAAATACTCACGTGTTTTGAACCCAGAGACACAACCACTGCTATCTACACTCATTTTGTCATTAACACGAAAGGTACTGAGAGACTCAGTGGCGGAGATCACCGAGAAGTGGCCGATTTGTAGAATTCGTAGAACTGTCTGGTCTGTCAGACCCGACGTCCATACTTAAAGGTTAAATACGCATGAGCGAACTGCAACGTATATTTAAATGGAAGCTTAAAAACGTGTCGGGATGGCTGCGGGGAAATATTATTTACAATATTGTATAAAGCTAGTAGTGGCGCAGTGGTTAAAACATGTGACGTTAAACACGTGACAGGTTGTAGGTTGTATTCCCACTCGAGGAAATTAAATATTTATTGTTTTCATTTCTTCGGTCTGGTGTGTCTTAACAGTATGCTTCCTCTGCCTACCTTGCTACATGCGCGATATAGTGTAAAGCTAAAAATTTTACGGAATTAACAAGACTATTGAAGAAAAGACTTAATAAGTTTGACTGATACCAATAATTTAAAGATCCACAATATTTACAATACAATACAATACAATACAATACAATATCCTTTATTTCACAAAAACAACAAAATTTTACACAATTTATATACAAAATGAACAAAAACTTTTTTTTGGTGGGTAGGAGTAAATAAAACGACACGTATTTTTTTGTGCTCTGCAGTTAAAATTAGTTTTAAAATATAAATTACAAGTTAATTAAGTGAAATATGTGCCAGTAAATACATTTTACCTACCAGCTATTATGTTCTAAAGTTTCATTACTAAATATATCATAGTTTATAAACCTCAAGCAAGTTTAATATATCACCTGGTAAACATCATGGAGTCTATAAAACAAACTCTTGATGAGCTCACCATTCATTTTCAAACAAAAATGAGTGAATTTCAAGAAGAAATGAAGGGGTCGGCTCCTGCTGTAAGTTCAACATCAAATTTAAGTTTACAATTTAGTGCATTTCAATCTTTTGTTTTGACTGCATTAGATAACTTACAACGACAAGTCGAATTATTGTCAAGACAGCATGATGAATTAGAGATGCGCTCAAGAAAAAAGATTATTTTGTTGCATGGAGTCCCAGAGACACAGAAAGAGGATGCAGCTGCCTGTACTTCCAAAGTCCTAGTGGAGTGTCTTCAAATTCCTGAGTTTAGTTCAAGCTCTATTAGTCGATGCCATCGCCTTGGGCATTTAAGCTCTGACAAGCCACGTGCAATGGTTGTCAAATTTAAGGACTACTCGTTAAGGAACAAAGTTTGGTCATTGAAGACAAACTTAAAGGGGACAGGAGTGACTATGTCAGAATTCCTTACGAAATGTCGGCATAAGACTTTTCTGGCAGCTCGGCAACGTTTCGGTATAACTAAGTGTTGGACGCGAGATGGTGCAATTATCGTTTTAAGCGCTGACGGTGCCAAGCATCGAGTTACAAGTATGGATGAATTAAATAGGATACCGAGCTTGACTCCTTTACTACCTTCTGCCATTTCCACTGAGGTGAATGTTCCTAAAACCAGCAAAAACATAAATTCAAGGCCCAAAAGGTTAATTAAGAAATGAGCGCCTTGTGTACAATGTTCCTGTGATATATTTAAGTATCAGTCTATTACATTAATTTTTAGTCATCAGGTTTATTGTATTTTGCATTTCTTTTATTTTTATTAGTTGGCTGTGGTCAGTTTCATTTGAGAATAGTTAATAATATTGATATTGAATATGTGTTTAGCTTGAGTGTATGTAGATTTTTAGTTTGTTAGTTATAGTTGATATTTGTAGTTGATTTGTGAAATGACAGCTGTCAGTTGACAGATAAGTTAGTAATCATTGTATGTAATGCTGCGTTCAGAAATTAGTATTTCATTATTTACTTTTTTTTTATTTTTTTCTCTTTTTATAAAGTTTAATTATATTAGGATATTCTATAGTACTTTTTTTCTGAAAATCAGTTTTTTTTTCCTTGATGATATGGTTGCTGTTGTTAAAAGTTAGTGTATAATTATTTCTTTCTGGATAGCTGGCAGGTTAGAGAGTGTATTATTATTTAACTCTTTATATATTATATTTATTAGTATTATAATTATATTTTCTTTTTGTAGTATTATTTTATATTCTTTTTTATTTTATTTTTTTTTAATATATATTTTGTGTATTATTTATATATATTTAATATAATGATGTCTGATTTAAGTGACAATTTTTTATCTATGTCTTCATCGAGTACAGATAGTTTCCACAGTACAACAACTCCTTCCCTTAGTGTCGCTATTGATTCTTATTTCTCAGATTCTCTAAAAAACTTTAATATTCTTCATATCAATGCTCAAAGTATTCCGGCTCATTATCCTGATATGCTTGCGTCATTTGAATCTCGTAACATACATGCCATCCTTGTGTCTGAAACCTGGTTAAAGCCCTGTTTGCCAAACACGTCCTATTCCTTACCTGGGTTTCGTCTGATTCGCAATGACCGAGTTGGTAAAGGTGGAGGTGGTGTTGCAATCTACCTACGTTCACATATCCCTTTTTCATTAATTAGTCTGTCAACCCAACCCCCGCTTCCTGATACCGCTGAACATTTGCTTATCGAGGTTACTCTTTCTTATACTAAAATCCTTTTAGGTGTTTTTTACAGTCCTTCTCCTTCTTTTAATTATTTTCCCTCCTTTGAAAAACTCTTAGAAAACCTTATTCCTAATTATAGTCACTCCATAATAATGGGTGATTTTAATACGTGTATATTAAAAGGTGACCATCGCACTCAAAAATTGCGGAGTATTATAAATTCCTGTAATATGCATATACTACCTCTAGTTGCTACTCACAATTTTCCTGGCTGCATTCCTTCCCTTCTCGACCTCATCATGGTCTCCTCTCCTGATTTCGTCTCAAAGCATGGTCAATGTTCTGCCGATTTGTTTTCGTATCATGATTTACTTTATCTCTCTTACAAAAATTCGTCCTCCTAAAGCAAAGTCGAGAATTCTTCTGCAGCGTAACTTTGGTGGAATGGATATTAGTCAATTGCGCGGCGATGCGCGATTAATTGACTGGTCAACCGTCACTAGAGCAAAATCTATTGATTGCAAGGTAGATATTTTCAATGATTTAATAGTAAAGTTATATGATCACCATGCTCCTATAAGACCCATCAGATTGAAACATTTACCAGCGCCATGGCTTAATGAAGAAATTAAATTGCTAATTGACAAAAAACACAAGGCAAAAACTAAGTTTAAAATAAATGGGACCGAAGCGAACCGTATTAAATATAATAAGACTAGAAATCGCTGCAATACATCTTGTAGGGACGCTAACCGCCGCCATATTCATAAATCAATCGAAAACGGCGATACTGCAAAAACATGGAATTTCTTGAATCTCTTGGAGTTGGTAAATCTTCTTCTAACAATAATTCTTATAAATTTGATTTAGAGCTTCTTAATAAACATTTTTCATCTTTCGATGCACCTGAAAGTGCCAATAAAGTAAAAATACTTAACATTCTTTCATCCTTACCAACCCAAAATTTCCCACCGTTTTCTTTTTCGCTCCTTCACAGAACGTGATGTTAATAGAACTATTCTGTTCTATCTCTTCGAATGCTGTCGGTACTGATTGTATTAGTCGCAAAATGATCCTACCTATCCTAGATATTATTACTCCTGTCTTGACTCATATCCTTAACTATTCTACCACTGTTAATGTATTTCCAGAAGCGTGGAAATGTGCACAAATAATTCCTCTTCCAAAAAAATGTAATCCTGAGCATAATGCTGATTACCGTCCCATATCTGTTCTGCCGTTCCTTTCCAAAGTCCTTGAAAAACTTATCCACACCCAACTAAATGCATTCATAAATAATCATTCCATCCTAAGTCCTTTCCAATCTGGTTTTCGTCCAGGACATAGTACCACATCTGCGCTAATCAAAGTTACAGATGACATTCGACGAGCTATGGATAGAAAGCAACTCACAATTCTCGTACTTCTTGACTTTAGCAATGCTTTTAACACCGTCGATTACGACATTTTGTTGAGTTTGTTGCGTTCTATTAATATATCTCCGTCTGTGATTGACTGGTTTCAAAGTTACCTTAATGGCCGTAGACAGCGCATTCGCATTGAGGAGAAGGTCTCTTCATGGTGTGTTGTCCAGGCTGGGGTACCTCAAGGCGGTGTTTTATTTCCATTACTCTTCGCAATTTTCATTAATTCTATTACTAATCGTATTTCGTGTCCCTATCACATGTATGCAGATGATATCCAAATTTATAGTCATTCTACTCTAGATAATTTGTGCAATTCAATTAATATTATTAACAATAATCTCCTTTCAATTGCGGACTGGAGTAAGTTTTATGGCCTTAAGGTTAATCCCATAAAATCGCAAGCAATATTAATAGGAAGCCCTAGCATGATTGCACGGATTAACTCTGATTATTTGCCATCGATAACCTACAATAACACTGTTATCCCATATTACAGTACAGTCAAAGATCTTGGAATTCATCTAGACCAAACACTTTCATGGTCCGTACAGATGACAAATGTAAGCAAAAAAATTCTCCGTACCTTAGGCTCTCTCCGACGTCTTCGTTCTGTTTTAACCTATTCCCACCAAAGTTATGTTAGCAAATTCTCTTCTTCTCTCAATTCTCGACTATGTCGGACGCAAGCTATCCTAACTTAACCGAAGACTATGTAAACAAACTTGAACGACTTCAAATCTTGCTATTCGGTTCATATTTAACTTACGCAAGTATGACCATGTTTCCGAATTTCGTTTGAAGCTCAAGTGGCTCCCTATTCGTTGTCGCCGGAATCTACGTATACTTTCAATTCTGTACTGTGTGTTATTTACCCATAAGTCACCGCCTTATTTAAGGGAAACTTTTGAATTTTTAGGAACGCATACAAGTAGGATGAGATCTACCAAGAATCTCTCTTTAAGATTCCCTACTTACACAAGTAAGTTTTATGAGAACTCGTTCGTGGTACGAGCGATAAATCTTTGGAACGACTTGCCACTTCCTATTAGACGTTCCAAATCTTTACGTATATTTAAGAAATCTGTTAAAGAATATTATCTTAAGACCTATTCTTAAGACGTTTGATTATTCTATTTACTTAATATATATTTTGTTATTTTAAGACATCAATATATATTATATATGTATATTATTATGTATTAGTCTATTATATTACTTTATATATTGTACTATTTTATAAATATTTGTGTATTAAGTTTATGTATTAGGATAAAATATTATTTACGTATGTTTATTTATTTGCACCACCCACTATTTCTTTTAAATTTTATGTCTCCTAACCTCAAGGTTGTCTGGAAGAAATCGCTAATTAGCGATAAGACCGCCTTTGTACTTCACACTTTGTTATTAGCTTATAAGTACTAGATGTAGTTTGTAACTTTGTTTTCTTATGCTTGTGGTGTACAATAAAGTATAAATAAATAAATAAAAAAAAACATGTACAATAAGGCGGCCTTATCGCTTGAAGCGATCTCTTCCAGGCAACCTTTGGTTGTTGGAATTGTATAAAAAAGAAGGTGGTGGGTGGTGCATTAAATTATAATATAAGGAATTTAATAACAATAATAATATAAATAAATAAATATATATAATTAATATACACTAAATATTTAAGTGTTCCGGAAAAAATAACACCCGAACTGTGAATTAAACTACCACCGATTATGATTTCAGCCTTGAAAATTCCACATAATAATGATCTTGACCTTAAAGCACTTCTATAATAAAGGAGGATATTTCAACAATAGCCCTATCCGAGCGTGTTCCTTGACAAAATCTTCATCGTTTGATAGATCACGGGAAATGGCGCTATTTGTTTGATTCCCGAGACTTTTGTTCTTAACGCCTTGGGCAAGTGATTTATGATAATGGATGTAAAATATTATGAGAATTTTTCATGATAATGTCACTTTTACTATGTTTTCTATACAATTACTTACATTAGTAAAGAGTTGTAGTAGTAGGTTTGTTAAACGCCATCGTAGCGCAGTGGTAGAGCGTCTTCTGTAAACGTGACAGCGGTTGTGAGTTCAAACCTTGCTTTATTACCTTGTAATGCAACGCTATGTCTTAAATATTGCCTTTAATATAAAATATTTAGTTTTCCCGATTAAGAAAATTTTTATCTGTGTTTCAACCGAACGAACGAACTCATAACCATTACGTCTAAAATGAAATATTTACCTAATATAATACTTAGTTTAACTTATGAAATTAATTTAAAATACATGTTTAAATCGACCGACATTTTAAATAATCAATAATGAAATTGGAAAAATGGAATAAGCCTGTCTTTTCCTACCTGGCAGGTAGCCACGTGTTGTCTTGAGGACGTAACCTCATTCTGTTTTAACATTCTGTGGAATCATTGTAACACTAATTAAATTACAAGCGTTTAAGAGCTATTGACATTAATTAATTATTTTTAAGCAACTTTGTGGTCAGTTTGTAGCTCATGTGAGATGTGGGTTCGATTCCCACTCAGAGGAATGAAATATTTAATATATTCTAACTAACGTTAACACTTTCTGAGTGGCCTTGAATTTAATAATAGACATTTTCAGACTTAATTAAGCAAAATGGTGATATAACTAGTAAACAACTTAACTTAAGATTGACATAAACAGTTAAAATTAATTCAAATGATTTACATACAATGAATGTATATAAATATATGTATGTGTTCGCATATATATGTAAAATACACAGAATAAGGGTGTCTCAACTTGTTAATTAGAACCGCTATTTGCGTAGAAATTCTGTTGATGTTATGAATTTACATTATTTGATTATTTTCGTAAGATATTATACAAGTTAGTTAAGATGTAGGTTAATAATTTTGTACCAGGTTATGTTTGTGGTTTTGCTTACTATGCTGTATTAGTGGAGTGATATATGGCATTTTCTAAAATTTCGTTGTACCCGAAAACGGTAGAAAGAGCGTAGTGTCGAGACACTCTGTTCCCTGGTGTGGTAATTGGACCCACAGCCACATTTGCACGCTTGTTCCCCAGCTCCAACATTATCTAATTATATGTTTTTTACATTACATAGAAACTAATATATTAATTTCCCTTGAGATATGTCAAACTCACTACTACTAGTTACGTAGCATTATAAACAACATGACAACTAACCAAACTATAAGCCCTTATACGAGGACTCATTTGTAGTTGTACTAGGCTGGGGATCTCTTAATCAACAGAGTACGTGATATTTCAGGGTGGACTTGAAAAACCTTGAAGTAAATTACTTCACGATGAAATGTACTAATATTAATGTTAATTAGATATTAATTAAGACTCGTGGCGCAGCGGCACAAGGGTGAGACTGTGATGCGACGGTTGTGCGTTCGATTCCCACTCGAGGAAGTGAAATATCTATTTACGTTTATATTTCCATTTCTTCGCTAAAACTACTAAGGCAGAGAGAACCTAATATTATTCATTTTTCGGGCAATTTTCGAGACATTGTGTCTTAAGTGGCGGAATTCAACACCGCATCTTGTTCCCGGAGCAAATAAATGAAAATAATTCATTCTTACGGATGGGAATCGAACTTATAGTTGTCGCGTTTACGTTCAGACGTTGACTGAGCCTCAATTTACTATTAATAAATAAAATAATTAAGTATTATTATTATACACTTAGTAATAAATTTCAAATTGTTTCACATAATTCTATCCTTTCTAATACAAAACATTGTTTAGATTTTCTCTTTTATTATAGTTTGTAAAACATTCCTATCGTGCTTATTAAAGAAAAGGTCAAACCAATTTCTGTTGTCTATTTCCATCGAGCAATATATAAATTATTACTTTGTACTTATTTCTACTATTTTATTATTAATTTTATAAATAGACTAAGGTAGCTTAGTTTAGATATACAGTATTTAAGTTAATCACTTTCACGCTGTATCCCGCATATAGGTAGGCAGAAAAAACATAGTGTTAAGACACTCTGTTCTCCACTTCTGTTGTGTTTAGTGGCGGAGCTTAACGTCGCGCTTTGTATCCTTACCAGAGCGAGAAAATAAAAATACTTGATTCCTCTGAGTGGGAATCGAACCAACAATCATCGCGATTACAGTATACGTTGTGCCACTTCACCATAAAGGCATTAATAATTTATACTAGACATTTATTAATTTTCATTAATCTTATAATAATAAGGTATATTATTTTTTAACTCTGACGATAGCAGAGGGATCTTATAGGTTCGAGAAGGTATGTATGGGTGTATGTGTATATGTATGTTTCTCTGTAGCATCGTAGAGCCCGACCGGATGTACCTTCTTCTTTAGGTTCTATTCTTATTTAGGTTTTTTTTTAATATTTAGAACACCAATTTTATATTTGAACGTAACGGGATTTGATCTCCCTACAGAGATGCTAACAACTATATTTTCTTTGGCCAAATGATAATTCTAAGTAATCTAAGTAATCTTTGTGTAGCGGGAAAAAATAAGTATATTATTGGTAAATTTACTGAAAAAATATATATTTTTTTTAAAAATAACGACGTAATTTATATTTATAATACACCTCGAACTTACGACCTGGTTTCCTCGTACAAAATATTCTTAATTTCCTTTCTCCTCACTCTTATAAAACTTTTTGGTCAACTTGGTAGTCAAACCCAAAAGCTTCAAAGTCATAATCACTTTGCAAACTATTCTATATATAATTAATACATTTTAGCCTATATATTTCCATATAGTATGTCTTGTTAGCACAAAGTACAAGATACGAATTAAAACCAAACATCACAACTTAACTTGACTTCCGTCCTTCCGCCCGAGGGTTAATTCGGATAAGACAAGTATTAATTATGCAGGGTTGCCATAAGTTCAATGGTACAGAAAGGAGTTAATCCGATACTATAAATTATACTATAATATATAAAGCTTTTATGTATGTATGTATATGTGCTTATAAATGGTGGTTGCTTAGTTATTTTATACGTAATAATATGTAAATGCCCTTAAATAGCCTTGAGTTCCGCTACTCAACGTGAATGTCTCTGAAAGTAGGCTGAAAATGAATTTTCTTAACACTAATCCTTAAGATCTTTCTTCCCACTCTACTATACGGAAAAATAGTGATGCTATTTTTGTATTTTATTTATTAAGATAAGTTTCAGTTCTCCTTCATTTAGACCCGTATTAATGCTCTCAACTCTAAGTTCAAACTTGAGATACGGTTTTAGTAACGATGAACTATGAAATTGACATCTCAAAATCGATCTCAGAGTTAAAAATGATTCACAATGCCAATGCCAATGCCAATGCTTTGGAGCCCAATTCATTTCAACAATATATAAATAAATAATGAATCACCAGTTTAGACGATATTCTAACGGAAATAAATTCATACATAGCGAAATACGCAATCTAATTACGTATTCTAGTCTAAAGGTCATAGGTTATGTTCTCGCTTGTCCTATATTGACTTGATTGTAGCGCAGTTAAAATCTATCAAGATTTACATTAAAGAGCACTAGTCCGGTGTACATAATAGTTTTAACTTTTAATATCTTCCGCATATACTTAGACAGGGACAGAAAACCGAGAGTTAAGGCACTCCACTCTACAGTTTTCATCAATTTTCTATATATTCGGTGTGTTAAGTAACTAAACGGTTCACTTTATCTTGGTAGATAATTGGCCTTAGAATAATTTAAATTATTCATCTAAGTTATCGAGTTCACAACTATTTACATACTATGAGATATTTTAGTAAGTACTGCACCATGCTGCACCACCAAGTCGTTTTAACTAACAAGTCTCGGTGTTAGGTTACGCAAATACAGTTTTGAAAGAAATAATATAGATATGTTTAAATTTACTTCGCTCTTAGCCATGAAATAAAGCCATTCTATCGATCGAATAATTTTCATATAACTAGACTATGTAATTTTTAGGATTTACATAGTCATAAAGGTATCGCGAATGTCAATTTGATAAATAAACTTAACTAAGGTAGGGAACCCAGGACCTAGGTGTATATAAAGTACATTGCAAAATTATCGATAAAAGTAACATTATTTACATACATTTGTATTCGTTTTATTTAAATGTACGCCATCATGAAATTAATGTTCGTCATTTAGTAATATTTTAGATAAATTGATTCAACAGTAACCATTAACCTAAAAGCTATATTTTTATACTAGCGACCTGCTCGCGGCTTCGCTCGCTTGAATTATACAATTACCTATTTAGTAATCTAAATTACTTTCCTGTTCTAATAACAATATTTTTAAAAACCTGCCGATGCAATTAAACAGTTATTTTGTAGCTATTTAGTTGAACAAAATACTTTTTATTGCACAATAAAGCAATTTGTAATATAAAAAAACATAAAAGAAGTCTATAAACAGACAACGATTGGTTACAATTTAATTACATGTGTAAAAAGATTGAGATAAAGTATAATATTAGATACAAAAGCTGTAAGTAATAAATATACTCGTACATGTATGTTTAACTTATATTTTTAAGTAAAGCGATATATTCATGACTAATAATAATAGAAATGTTTTTTGTTAAAAGTATCTAAAGACCAGAGGCCAGTTGTGGCGCAGGGGCACGAAGTGTGACTGTAGACGTAACTGGTTGTGGTTTTGATCCCCACTGAAGGAATTGAAATATTATTATATATTTATTTTAAATTTATATTTTATTGCTCTGGTGTCGAGGGAAAGAGCGGCGTTGAGTTCCGCCACTCAACACACAATGCCTCTACAATTCTGCGAAAAGTGAGAAACGGAGTGTCTCAACTCTATATTCCCTCTGCCTACCCTGTTGTGTGCGGGATACTGTGTGAAGCTGATTTGATTTAATTTTTTATCCAAAAACAATTACCAGATACATGGAAGAGGCGACCTGATTTTTTCTATCCTTCCTATTTATTAATTAGAATTCTGTAAGCTATTGGATAGAACATATTTGTATTACATGAGGCAAAAAAGTTATCTCTATTGTGATTTCAATGAATTTAAGACAAAAAGCGGATTTCTTAAAGATTTCTAAGAAATGAATACATTTTTGAAACAATAATACTTTTGTGTATACAATAAAAGAAAATACTCGTATGTTATTATTATGATAATTAAAAACTTTTCCTAACAAAGCGTTAATTTTTCACTCGATTAACTTTTTACTCATTTATTAATATTATACAATCATATTAATAAAAATAAGAAACAATATAACAAATTGCAAAAGAACAAAACAAAAAACAACAAAAAAAGAACATATAATAATTATAAATCTATAATTAAATAAATAATTTATATCGTAGCAGCTCTACGGCGTAGCGCTACGAACAACTTTCACCCTCTCTACATCATATATAGAGACGAGTTTTACTTTGAAACTGACCTTTCCATCTCCCCGTTCTAGATGTAACATGGAGCCTGCGCGAATATTCAGTTTGAATCTACCGTTTCAAAGGCACGGTCCTATCGTTAGAAGTAGTGTTCGCGGCAAAAAGTGTTTTAAATCTTGGTAACGCAGTTACTGAGGATTGCTAATGTGATACAATTTATATGGTGAGTGGAGTGTTTTGATTTTATTTTAATTTTAATAAGTGATTAGTGTTGATTTTTTTAGATACGGTGGGAAAAGAGAAATTTGATTTATAATGTTGTTACGGAGTTCGGTCGGTATATTCAGTTTAGTGATAATAAGATTTTATGGTTATTGATAACATGGTTTATTGGGTTGTTTGTGAATGTATTTATATGCTGTTTTTATACTCGTTTTTTTTATATACTTACGTAAACTTTTCAATGTATATATTATATACGTAATCTTACAAAAAAAAAAACGAAAATCTAGCTCAAAGTTTATGGATATTATGTCTTTTTTCTAAATGCTGTCATGTATGTGTGAATATTTGGTGTAGTGTCAGAAAATATGAAACATGTTTGATAAAAATCAAACGTCGCTTGATTACTGGGTTGTGTAAAAAAGGAAAACGTTGCGGTATATTGCCTTTCCAATACTTTTTTAGTCGAAGCAAAAACTATGATTTAACTTACATTTATCATCTCTTGACATGATAGTATGTTTTTATATATTAAGTTTTATTTTAAAATTTATAACTTCCTGCCATATAAGAAAAGTAATAAGTTTTGTAAACATTTTACGGTCTGCAACGTTGTCTCCCCCATTTTTATATATAACCTACTTTTAATAATAAAAACCTAAAAACTAAAAATTTTGACCTTAAGCTTTGAATATTTTTTAACCGCACAAGTAATCAATGAGGACTTTTGTTATTTGAGTATCAAAGTCTCTACTAAATTTCAATATTTAAGTTAACTGAAATTTATTTTTTTAAGTTAAACTTTAATTAGCATCGTGAATTTAGTCTCTACATAATAGAAATATAAAACCATCATCACCGAAATATGTATTAATATGAAAATATGTGCATATAAGTAAAATTCAGAAAACGTCAAAACAAAATAAGAAAAACATAAGTAACACGTTAATGAGATGCAAAGGTACAAATTAATTAGTATAATATTATAAGTCGACAAATTATAACTTCCAAAAACAGTTCAAAGGATGACCTCTCTTTGTTGAAAATTAAGCAGCTTTTGAGCAAACTGAATGGGACAAAAGTTTTGGCACACATTATTAATGAGCATCTACTTTCCTTCGGAATGTTAAACTTTCACCCACTCAAAGTATCTTAATGTCTAAATAAACAAAAACTCGGTATTTTACTTAACATGTTATTCGATACAATTTTAATGTATAACTTTGACAGAGGCCTGTCGTGGAGTAGGGGACCAAAAAGTGACTGTAAGCGCGATAGATTGTGGGTTCGATTTCCACTAGAGAAAATGAAATATTTAAAATTTATTTCTTCGCTCTGGTGTAGAAGCAAAGCGCGGGATACAGTCTGACCCTAAAAAATAATATATAAAAAAAATCTTTGAAAATTCAGTGTATTGATAAAAATAATTGTATTAAAGCTTGTATCGATTATTTATATAAGTTAATTAACTATAAAAATAGTTATAAAATTTACGTTTTTCATGAAAAGATTGGTTATTACAGTTACCACTGGTCCATCACAATTTACTATATTTTATTAAAAATACATATAAATATACCATGTTTTTATTAGAATATCCTTTTGAAATAGTCCTATCCAAACTGAGCGTGGGCCTGTAAGGGACAACAGAAGTACTCAAAGGCGCACACTTATCAAGATTATATTGTGTTGCCTGGAGAATTTTTTCGGATAAAAATAATAATAACTTTTGTAACTTATTTCATTTAATATTTATTTATTTATCTTTATTCGGTCTTTTAGATGAATCCTAGGTATTTTTAGAATATAAATAATAAATAAAATATATTTTTTTATTATATATTATCCCTGATATACATATCTCTTGCCTTAGTGAGTAACCAAAAGTAACCTATTGATGTATGGGACAAAACTCACTTTCTACCAAAATTAGAGGTTCCGTATATGTTTAAATATCTGTAGGGGCTAATCTCTAGAACAGCTGAATCCGATTTTAATGGGATAAAGAAGAGGTCATGGTGCAACTTTTTATTTTGAAATTCTCATGGGATCGAGATTGAAAAATAGATTCGGAATATTTTTTTTTATTAAATACAACAATTTTTGCTAGCAAAAACAAATAAAATCCCAACATGTTTTTTTTAATTTTACCCAAGGTACCTACTTTACTTAAATAATATTAAAAAAATAATCGTATAGTTCAAAGGCTGTTATTCATTAAAATATGTAATTATAGAATTTTAGAGAAATAAGCTGATAAAATGATAAATGTTTTAAAATTAAGAATATTATAGTAAGCTCTTTATTATTTCTGCGAAATAACATTTAATTACTCTCACATTAGTGCTTCAACAAAATTTTATTTGATTAATTACTATGAGGATTATAGTGACGTGAGTTGAATTTTAATTTAGATATTTTAAGCAATGTTTTTTTTCTTATAACTAATGAATGTTTTGTGTAGTTAAAGCACTGTGTTTTTGATTAGCCCAATATAACACTTTAATAAAATAAAGTAAATGAGTATATAAATAATAGTTGGCCGCAACTTTGTTTATGTAGACTCTAAGACATAAAATCCCGTTTAATAATCTTCTCTTAGTACTCCCCTACATTCCAAAAACGAATTCCAGTAGTTTCATATATGCGTAGTCTGCCATTTACGTTGGAACAGACCTACTCTGTAGTCCGTGTAACACCGACACCGTCACCGCCATGACGCTGGGTTAAATAGGTTCATAGAATTATTTCATTAAAAGTAGCTTAATGCATGAAAGATTAAATAAAGATCAAACAAGTGCGTGGTTGAAATTTTAATCATTACATGGATAAAGAAATATTTTTATTAGTGCATACGTCCGTCAACTTAAGTTTCTTAATTGTTATGAATACATTATAAATACTTCCCGTTAACATCCTGAAATTGGTACGGAACCCTCGGAATGCGAGCCCCACTCGCATTTGATAGATATTTTTTATATTATATTTTTAACTGGTAAACTTTTTTGATTAATGCCATTTATTGCCCCCAGAAAATGTTGTCTTTACCCGTATGCATATATACACTGTATAATGTATTAGCTAATAGTATGTACTAATTGATTAAGCCAAACCTCAACTCAAACCTCTAATTTAATGACAATTAACTAATGAAGATATCACTTAGGGATCTGTCGTTTAATATAGAGAGTGTTTGTTTAAGCTTCACTATATGGTGAAGCCTATCCTACATATATCTAGATAAGCAGAGGCAACCTAGTGTTAAAACACTCCGTGCCTCACGCATCGCACAGTTTTTGTAACACTGTTTTTTTTTTGCTTTGACAGATCTTACTTTAATATAAGTATATTTATATAACATATATATATACATGTTATATATATATAACATGTATATTTTTAAACTTTTTATTTGGTGATCAAACCCACAACCATTGCGTTTATAGATAGTGGGGCAGCCACTGCGCCACGACGGTTTCAACGACGACGTTTATGGAACATTATAAGTTTGCATAATATATATTATAAGTCACTTCATACTATATCACGCTTAGATCTTTCAATTTACTTACGTAACAATTTTTATGCAGTTTTCTCTAATACAGTGGCTCAACAGAGCGTTTGTAAGTAAAAATAGACGGAAAATGTTGAACCACGTTGTTTTTTCTAACTTAACGTGTATCCCGGACATAGTAGGGTAGCCAGAGGAACCTGGAAACCTAATTTTAGGATATCCCGTTCCGATTTAGGCAATTACGTTCCCCACTTTAGTAAGCACGAGTATCTTATTACTGAAAGTGTCAAGCGGTATTTTATTATTTTTTTATATAAAAAATATATTAATGTATTTTTTAATAACCAAGTCGACGAAACCGCGCGCGAAATACTAGTTAAATATAAAGGTTTTTCTCATATCTCAAATCCACACAATCTAATATTACAAAAAGCTCATACATATATTTGACAGGGTATTTCACCAGGAAAAGGCAAATTGTCTTCATTTGGAATTCCAAAAATGTAATGAACCCATTATTTCCTCTTTGCAAATTCCTTCATTTCCTGGAACAGTCGATTTGTAAGCGTATTTTCAATATATCTAATATCATTTTTATCCAAATATAAGGAAAAGTCGACGTTTTTATGTCAATGTTGTCTGATGAATTAGCATTTCGTGTGTCATTCGAATATTGCTCAGATTTTATATGAGACTTTTAAGATAAATAGCGGGCACTTTTTTTTATTTATAACAGCTTTACACTTTTTCACATATTACAGAACGTAGAGTTGACGTGAACGTGTTGAGTGACGGAATTCAAACCCGCGGTTTGTCTATTAAAGAAATAAAAAATTGCATGTAGCTCAACCTTGCGCTTACGATATTAATTCAAACAAGTTTATATTATCTATGTATCTTCAAATTCTTGCTATATTATCATTTAGATACAGTATGTTACGTGGTGTAACTTAACGCCGTGTTTTACCCTAGATTAGAGTATAACAGGTGATCTCAGAATAAAAACAAGACATAATAAATAAAGAGAAGCAAAATTGAAAATTATAATATACATTCTTTGGAACAGAGATCGAATCCACAGGCATCTAGTAAAATTAAAACTTCTTAACTATGTGTAGTTCATAAATGCTTAATTTGCAAAAGTTGAGCAATTTGTTTTGAAATACATAGTTTGCATCTGACTATATGAAAGTTGGTTATGGGTTTAATTCCTAGTTGGGGTTTTTTTATACTTGCGCTTGAACAGACTAATCACTGTGTAAAATACCTATACAAGAAGTTCTTTTTTAATGACATATTTTGGGGTACATACAAGAAATTAGAAAGAAATCTTTCAACGCAATAACTAAAGAAATTCTATTAAAAAGAACTATATAAGCAAAAATTATTTCATTCGACAGACTGTGAGCTTTGCTGCTTTGAAGGAACCTTCCTAAAGTCTTTTGACCGGGTCACATCATTTGACGTAACTTCCGGTGTAAGATGAGCTTGCGGTTGCTACTAGTTGGTGTAGTGTTTTTTATGATTATATAAGGTACTTATAGTGTAATTTTATAGAGGAATTATTGTTTTATATAACATATTAATAAAGTTTGTTTCTAAATATAAAAAACCAATTCAAAGATAGTTATTAAAGGAAGTTATTTTTACTTGTGTTTTAATCTCAGTTATTGCTAGATTATTCCTATACTTATTAAAAGTACTTACTTTCATGGACATAACCAAATATGTCATAGTTTTTTTTTACATATGAAATATTTAACCTCAAATAGTAAAATGTGGACAAATGTACGAAAATATGCATTAAACACCACAATCAATTAATTAAATGGTTGTTTATAAACCACAATATAGATTCAAGTGGCAATATTTGGTTCAAAAATTCTATAAAAAACTTTTCTGTCATTGAGTGACAGACAATGAATAAAGGAATTGAATTGAATTCTTGATATATGGCGTAAGGAAACTTCTAGATTTAGAAAATTGACATTTAGGGTGGGTTAGAGAGTTAAAGAAGAGCCTAAGAAAATACTTTCTAGGAATTTCTACTATTTCTGAACTAAAGTATTATGTAGGTTTTCTATAATTTTTTATCACTTAACACTAGAAGTGCCGAAGATTGAGACCCCCCTTGAACCGCCGTCGTGACAAATTTGTCCCATTCTACTTATTATGTTGATTTTAGGTATAATACAAAAAAAATATTATTAAAATAATTCGTAAAATATGTAGACCATCTTTAAGAATCAATTCTTATTCTTTAACAAACATAAAAGTATCAAAAAATAAAACATAAAGAAAGAATCAAATATTTCTAATACGTTCTAAGGTCGTGACAACTTACTGAATAACTCTTAAAAAATTAGAAGTTATTGAAATTAGTTAATATTATTAGTAGGCCAAGTAATGCATTAATATATTCTTCATCAGTGATACATCACCGATGATTTATAACATTGCGTGGTGATGCCTCCAGAATTCGGCGGAAAATGCCAGCGGAGTGCATAGCATTAGGTTCCCAGGTTCCCTCTACCTACTCTACAATTGCCCACATTTGGCATCAAGTGTTTTTCTGAAATTCAAGCCTAGCTTAGTCATCCTTTCATCTGATACCTCACTTGGACTATCGGCAAAATTTAGTATTGACACCAATTTTACCCCACTTTTCAGGCTATTATTTTTTAAGATTTATACATAA
>HE667969.1:0-66862 GCA_000313835.2 Heliconius melpomene melpomene | reverse complement strand
TATTGAACGGAGGATTATTACAACAATCTGTCGCTTACGTCTTGGGCATGCTTCTACTCCTGTACATCTAGCTAAGATCAGGGTCAGGGACCACTCTCTGTGTGAATGTGGCCTGGACGACGGCTCCCCTTCCCACATCCTTTTCTCTTGTCCTAAGTTAACTCGTCCCTTATATGATGTCCTCCCTCATAAAGTCCCTCGTCCTTTAAATGTTCAGTGTTTGTTAATGTTTGTGTTTAGTCCTTTATGTAAATTTTTATGTAAATATATTAAACTTAACAAAATAAAACTTTAAATTAACCCCCATGTAAAATATTATTTATTACTAATCTAATGTGTTGTGTATATATTGTAAATTTGTGTTTGTTTTGTTTTAGGTGAAGGCTGTACTAACACAGGATCTCTTTTTTTTACATGTATTCTATAATTATGTATATTTATCTTTTTTATTACCGGTCAATTTCCTTCGTGTGTTTTCCATACAACGTGACATTGGCGAAATGAATTGTGCTCAACTGGCACGCTCGAAACGCCATATTTCGAGAAATCAATCATTAAACTTTATATATCTTATATATGTTACTATGAATATAAGAACAGCCTAGCTTCAGTGAAGCGGCTTCCCCTAAGATATCAAAGCCTTATATGAGAAACCCTCGACATGAGATTTTCAATATCGTACAACAGAATATTGTCCAAGCCGTAAAATGTGTATAGAGGACGTTTTATTAAAATATGTGCCGCTTACGGCCACTGGTTATCACTTCGTATTTTTCGCAGCTTTTGTCATATTTTTTTAGTAAATCTCCTTATTTTTTTACTTAAAGTTAGTAGGCAGAGAGAATTTGGGGACCTATTGTAGAGACATTCAGTTTCCACTAAGATACCTCTATTTCTCGTCTTTCTCGAAGCATCGAGTGGTGAGTCGCGGAACTTAACGCTACGCTTTCTTTGTTACTAGCGAAAAACAAATGAAAGTATAATATTTTTTTTATAAAAATATTTCATTCCCTCAACTGGAAATTAAACCTATGTACAACCGTCTCATTTACAGTTTCATCATGATGGCTTCAAACCTATTTTATTTATATTTTAAGCTTTTATTGTTATATAAGTAAAAAAACCAGGTGCGATTCATAATTGATGGATGACCATAAAAGTGAAAAAGCCAGTTTAAAAACAGTGTCCAATGAGCGGTGCGACCTCAATGATATTTTATTACCTAGAGACAGGTTAATAATAGGAAGTATCCTTTTATTTTGATGATTAATGACACAATATAGAATATTAAAAAAAAAACGAAAAATGAATATATTTTAAATTTTTAAGAAAAGTTATTTAGAGTCATAAAAAATTGGTTGCCTTTTAATAAAAACGATCATCCTATATCTTATAAAACAAAGTCGCTTTTCGTGTCTGTCTGTTGTTTCTAACTCTTCTTCTTCTAAACCACCCAACGGATTTTGATGCGGTCTTCACCATTAAGTCGAGTGTTTTTCGTAGAAGGTTTATATATAGTTTATTATTTGTACATTTTTATGTAAATTATCATAAATACGATAAATGTGTATAAAGTCCTACCCGTTGAGACACTTTCGCGCATGCGCTGCTCTAATGGTAAGTACTACATGAAAAAAATGTACTGTAGTATTGTTCCTCTTAATAAGATCTACAAAAAAGTCCGCGAGAGCATATTCGTATCTTTTAAGAATAACGTGTAGTGATCATTTTTCTGTCTAAAAATAATAACTTCAATATATTTTTATTGTGAGGGATATTTTTCCATAATGGTATTAATCCTTATCCTTTAAAATACTTTATTAATTTTCTACGTTAAACGAAGATAAAATTTGCTTTTTAAAATATTTCGAAATTGCGAATAGTTTTACAGAAAAACGCATTTAATTGTTGACACATCCCGCCGTTGACACATCAGCTGTATGTTACTCAAGTTTCACTTATCCCTTACTCTCAGCATATAAATAAGTATATTAGTTGCGTTGGCCATTTAATGTAGAACAAAACTGTCTTTTACTGTTTTTCATTTTAATAAGTACTTTAGAAGTTGTTACAATATCAAAAAAAATCCTTGCTGCGAAACGGCTCGCCACTCGCCATGCGTCCGCCGTGCCCACTTGCCTTACACGCATCGGTGGTTCAGGGGTAGAATGCTCGCTTGCCACGCGGGCGGCCCGGGTTCGATTCCCGGCCCATGCATTCTATATTTAATTTTCCTCACAGGCAGCCACGTCGTGCTTGCTTTTCATCAGGGACAGAATACCCCCTTCAGCATTAACCACAAGCTTGAAAAAAAAACCCGGCTGCCTCTATAGCAACGAAGATTTTGAGTTGAATGTATTATTTAAGCGCGATATATTTGGTTTCACATTTTTTGTAGTAGTTAGTAGTAGGTAGGTTTTTGTTTATAATTTCTTCCGTTTAAAAATAGTCATTTAACTATCTAAAAATAGTCATTTAAATATATTTTAATAAGTACTTGAAAAGATTAGTAGCACAGATTTAAAATTACGGTACCTACTAAAAAATCCTTGCTGCGTAAAACAATTGGAAAATCTTTATTGTAACTACGAAAATGCGGGTTGCATTAGTGTTTAATTAATTTCCACATTATCTTAAGTGCTTTGCAAACATACATTACATGAATAATCCAGTAGTAAAAGCGGGCGAAGCCGCAAGAGGGTCGCTAGTAGTTTTATATAAATAAAAGGATGTAATAAAGTAACCATACGACTCCAAGTAGGTTCAAGCTCAAGCTTAACCATTTAATTTTTGTCGCCACTAAAAAAAATAATAATAAAATATCTTAAAAACCTTGAAAAAAGTGATAAACATTGTTTTTATAACATAAACTAATATGGAATTATGCTACTAAAATTAGTTTCATGTATGGGAAAAATCGTACCTCCATTTTAGTCGCAATTAGAAACTCGTTAAGTGCGTGTTACGCGTAGAAAACAAACTTGCCATAACCGCGTGTTAATGCTTATAAATTGCTTCTAATTAAATTGAATTTCCATATAAAATATCATAAAACTATAGATCAGCTTCACGCTGTTACCCGCATACAGTAAGGTAGCCAGAGGGAACCTAGTGTTAATGCACTCCGTTCCCTACTTTCTGCCGAATTCTGGAGGCATTGCATGTTAAGTGGAACACCAGACCAGACCAGAGCGAAGATATGGAAATATAAACGTAAATAAATATTGCACTTCCTCGAGTGAAGATCGAACTCACAACCGTCGCGTTACAGTCACACCCTTGTGCCGCTGCACTACTACGGCCTCTAACAACTATAGGAATAACACGGGGGATGCCCGAATACTAAACAATAAATATAAAAAAATTATTAAGCAATTTATTTCTTGACTCATCCAAGCTGTCACATTCGATGAAGGACACACAAAGAAAATGACTCACTTCAAAGACAACTAATATTTCATAAAAATCCGTTATTTTTCACATAAATAACATTTACGTTTGTTTAGAAGTCACTGACATTAGCTAAACTAGAGTCGATGTCATATCATTCGCAAATACACCGTTAAAATGTTATTATGAAGGATATTATTATAATGTTTTTGTTACCACGTATGTGCATGCATATGTATTATTATGCAATTTTACGATTTAACGTTATTTATGCTAATTTTTATATTAGTAGAGCCGTAATATAGAAGGAATTACCGTTTATATTTTAATTTTAATTTGAAATGGTGAATTAAATACGCTGTTAGAAGAAAGAAAAGTGCGTGTTGACTGGCGAAATTTAACGTCACTTTTTGTCCAAGAGAAATGAAAATTATTCCTTTTATATAATAATGAAAATCTTATAATGAAGATTATTGTTTCAATTTTCTGTCATTATATCAGGTATTGTGCTTTAAATTATTATCTGTATACTAAAATGTTCAAATTTGTTTCACCAATTTTTTATTTTGATGGCCCAGGAGCACAAGCGTACGGCTATAAACGCTCATGGGTTCGATTCCCACTCGAGGAAATGATATATTAAATATTTAATGTTTTTCTAGTCTAGTAACGAGACAAAGTACGGCGTTGAGCTCCGCCACTCAACAAACAATGCCAATGTGGGGAGGGAAGTGTCTGAATTTGGACACAGTGACACTAGGTTCCCAGATTCCCTGTACTTACCCTGCTTATAGATATGATACAGCGTAAAGGTAAAAAAAATATTCAACTTAAATTATTATTATTACTATCATCTAAATATTTAAATTTTTAAACTTAATTAACGTAAATCAGAATTTACAATAAAATATATTACAATTGGCTTTTATAATATTAAATAATATATTAATAACCCTTCCTTAGCAGTCGGGAATAAATAACCCTTTGCTATTTTAGTGCAAATATTCTATTGTGTTAGTACTGTTGCCATACAATTAATACAATCTAATTGAGCTGGGTATGAATTAATCATGATATATGGTTCCATATAATTTTCAAGGTAATAAATACATATTATATTAGTTAATATTATGCCATTATGATTTGCTTTGTTGTAGATATACTAAATGATGTTATTTATTAGGAAAAACCCCTATTTCCAAAATGGGGAATTCCCTAAACAAGCAAAAAAAATGGAGGATGTTATATATGTATATCTAAGCCGTTTTTACTCACTTCATGTAATGTAAAACATATATGTTGTTAAATACTTATAAACAAATTGCTAATTAAATTATTGTAAATTTAAAACAACATTTACTTATTTTCTTAAGTTTCCTTTACAAATATAAGTCTAAGATATTTGTAGTAGGAACTACCTTGAAGATTAGACTACCTTACTGCGACAATCTCTATACTATAGTCCGGCACATGTTGACATTTTTAAACAAAGATATATTTCATCAAAATATATTTTTAATTATTACACACGATTAAATACACTAATTATATATCTTGAAAATGAAATTAAAATTTAAGAAAACCCCTCTTTCATCTAATTCTTAGGCAGTATAATTTAAGATATAAACAAAAACAAAAACAGAAAAAATAAAAACAAAAGAACATACCGTTCAGCACGTAACAGCACTGCGCGTGCGCACGCGCCTGTGAACACTGTCGTTGTACTTGTATATTTACTAGTGAGTCATTGCCTTCACATCTCCTTGACCTTAGCGAATGTTTTGGGATTTAATTTAAAGGTTTTTTTAATGGATTTTTCATAATACGATCTAAATTAGATGATATGAGAAATATTTGAAAAGGTAGAATAGAATAGAATAGAATAGAATCTAATAAATAAACTTCGCGCTGTATCCCGCATACAGCAGGATAGGCAAAGGGAACCACAAGACAGTGATAGACACTCCGTTCTCCACTTTCCTCCAAATTCTGGAGACATTGCGTGTTGAGTGTCGGAACATCCATTCATCCATCCATCCATCAGCCTTTCAACGTCCACTGCTGGACATAGGCTTCTCCTAATTCTCGCCACTCCGTCCGGTCCTGTGCTCTTTGAATCCAGCGGATTCCCGCTGTCTTTTTAAGGTCGTCGGTCCACCTGGTTGGAGGGCGGCCTGTGCTCCTTTTGCCGAGACGTGGTCGCCATTCGAGGACCTTTCTTCCCCATCGGTTGTCGGCCCTCCTGACAATATGGCCTGCCCATTGCCATTTCAGCTTGCAAATTTTGAGAGCTATGTCGGTAACCCGCGTTCGTCTACGGATTTGAACATGACGGAACATAACGCTGTTAAACTAAAGTAAGCTAAACGATCTTATACAAACAGGAAATTAAATTAAGACAGACTGCCTTTAAGTGCAAGCCTTTGGTAAAGCACTTTAAAGTAATATAGATTAAACTGTTGCCTCCGTAACATACTCGTAAGTCGTAACATCATTTATGTATGTATACATTAAATTACAATTTAATGAAGATGTTAAAATTAAATTAATTTAAGTTAAAATTTTATTTTATTTTTTAGATTAAATTATTACAATATAATAATTAAAAGACGTTGAGTTCAGTCGTGACGCATATGTACAAAGCATACCTAAACGCGACAGGTTGTGATTCGATTCCCACTTGAGCAAATGAAATATTTAATGTTTTAATTTTTTTGCTGTTGTGTCATTATATTAGTTCCGCCATTTAACAAACAATGTCTTTAGAATACAGAAATAAATGGGGAACAGAGTATCTTAACACTGGGTCCTTTAGGCAGAGCTTACCCTGCTGTGTGCTGAACATACCTGACTGGCTTGAATGTTAGATATTTAAATAAGCATATATTATAAATATTTTTATAATTCTTCCTTAAAATAATAGATAAGCATGGTAAAAATCTTTCTTTTTAAGATAACAAATATGTATTCCTAATATACTTATGTTAGTTAATTTAAATCTAATTATAGAAATGGCTTATTATTGGAGCCGATAGGTCAAGTGACTTGAACGCTATTCATAAACATGGGATACGCCTCAAATCAATAAAACTACCAAAACTCAAAACATCTGGCGCGAATGTAGATTTGTTTTGCGCATGCGTGTGCTTGTGTTGCCATTGCAAAAAAATATTTACCCTAGTTTTTGGGATTTGGGAAAGTTTTTTTTTTAGTTTTTTGTATTTTTTTGCACTATTTTTCTACTTCATTTTTATTTTAGTGGGTTACTGCTTACTTTTTTTTTTGGGATATGAATTACATAATTTTAAATTTTATATTTACGATCTTATTTGCTAAATACATTTTAGTATTTCTTTACCTTCATGGCTAATATTATTTGTGTATTGACATGTAATATAAAAATATGTCTAATAAATATTATTTAAATGGAAATAAAAATAATCAGAATAATTTCTGGCAACATTCGATATAAACGTCAAAATTAAGAAGTGGAGCGAAATTTACGCTTTAGAAAGAAATTAATAATAATTATGAATGAAAATAACTGAAATTGGTGCTAAAATATGAATATACATTGGTTTATTTTATATTGAATCTTGTTAATGGAATAGTTATCGATTTTTACAGTACAGAAATACAACAAGTGGCATCTATAGGAATGTATGAAAGATTCACAGTATTTTTTATACAAATTATTATGTTGAACTAGTAATGTAGTGTTGTTAAATAGTCTTCCGTGTTGAAACATATCTGTTGATAAACATTAAAGTGTTGAGGTTGTGCTTAAATGTGTTAAGGTTGTGCTAAGTAAAATCGGAGAAATTTCGTCGACTGTGAAAGGTAAATATAATTATAAAAATAAAATAAGTTAATTATCTAATTTAATAGAACAGGTAAAGTGAAAGGTTAAATATGTTTGTATATCTAAAAACGAATTAATTACTATATTCTTAGTTATGCTATAAGCGTTCATAAGCTCAAGGTTCATAGAAACACGAAGTGATTATGCATTAAGTCTTGTCGATTATGCCTGGGGAATAAATATTTTTTACAATTTAATTGACGTAATCAACATTCTAAACAAAATAATATTTAATTTTTTAATTCACTTTTAATGGTAAATATTTAAAATATTTTTTAGGTAAATTTGTTTTTTTTTCTGCTATACGCTGTATCCCACACAAAACAGGGTGTACGGTATCTAGTGTTAAGATATTCAATTCTCAATTTTTCGCCGAATTTTCAGTCGAGGCACAACCAAAGCCCCACGATGGCCTCAAATTTGTTTTGCTCACGACTTTTGTTCTGTGGATTCCTATTTCATTTGAAATAAGTATCATTCTCTAAACCGCACATAATTCATATGGATATAAGCAGGAAATATTATATACCTCACCACGTTTACCACTACCTTTTCCTGCATGTTGCTTAAACTAAATCTATACTTAAATAAATTCTTGAAATGGGAACCTGAGAGGATTTAAAATGTAATCATTATTCTTATATTCTGTGAGAAAAACGTATTTAGTGGATTGATCGTAACTTTATACTATACTAATACTAATACTATAAACGAGGCCTCAAGGCCTCGAGGTTGCAGGGGCACAATGGTGTGTGTAATGCGACGGTTGTGGGTTCGATGCCCATTCGAGGGAATGAATTATTATTTATTAATATTTTCCTTTTTTTGCTCTGGCACCAACATAAAATCCCGGCGTTAAGTTCCGCGACTGAACGCGTAATGCCTCAAAAAAGTTAGCGCGTGTGGGAAAAGAAGTGTTTTAGCACTAGTTGCTTACCCTGCTACATGCGGGATACAGCGTGAAGCTATTTTTTTTTTAATATTATAAATGTGGAACACGATCTCTCAAAACTTGTGTGAAAAATTACTACACTACTAGACACTAGGTTCCCTTTACCTATCTTGCTATATTCGGGATACAGATAAGCTAAAAAATATAATATAAATCAAGATAAATATTCCACATATTTACAAAAATCTAGGATAGAATAAAAAAAATCTAGAAATCGAAATTGTAACTTGAATTAAAAGAATCAAATGTGTTCGCTCATAGAGAGCCACAGTAACGAAAGAGAAGAGAGAGAACAGTGCGTGTTCAGATTTGGCGATGATACCGGCGAGCTCTATGCTTACATTTGACAAATAGAATTTCTTAGCATAAGAAGTTAAAGGGTCCAAATGTGCTCTACTATATCTTTTAATGTTTTTATTATATTTTTTTTAGATTTTCACTGTATCCCGCATATAGCTAAGTAGGCAGAGGGAACGTGGGAACCTAGTGGTAATATATTCCGTTCCCATTAAGACACTGCGTGGTAACAATAATACAAAAATAAGCTAAATTAAACTACACTGAGTTAATAATTAAAGTGATAAAATTATAACAATTTATTTTTATTAAATCAAGTCGACTCATAAGTATCAAAACGTCCATTATTCAATGTTGGAGCCCTCGTTAGAAAGTTTAGACGTAATTTTAGGCATCGACTAAGTTATGACAGAGGCTATCAGAAGTTTCTAATTATTAATACTGTACTTTACTACTCTAACATTTATTCTAAAGAAGTGCAGGTTCCAATCTATTGAGTGAAAAAACGAATCAAATTGAGCATTTTAATTGACATTATTTTAACATAAACATATGGATAGGAAAAATATCAATTTTATAATAATAATTTAAAAAGTTTAGATTTAATATAGGATAGGTAGAGCCAAGACACTGCGTTCTCAATGTTCCACCCGTTCGAGACATTATATGTTGTCTAAAAACCGCGTCTTGCCAGAGCCGGGAAATAAAAGTAATTCATATCCTCGAGTGAGGATTGAAGCCACAATCTTCGTCTCACAACGCTACAATGGTTTCTTCTAAAAATAATAATATCATAAATAATATTAGATAATATTTTAATTTAATATAAAATAATATATTACTCTTTTGAGGTATATTTGGATTTGCTTCGCTCAGGTACTTAGCAAATTAGCTAACATTCTCTCACAATATGTTACATTTGAAAGCGCCTTGTAAAATACGAATAGCAATATACCTACTTTACATTAGGCACATAATATTACCTGGTAATGGTATTTGTTTAAAATAATATAATTTATTTATCTCGACTTCTAATTAATTCCGTATTTCTTACTTTAAAAGTCTCTGATAACATTATTTTGCATACGCGGCGTAGAGTTACGCAATCAACACGCCATGCCTCTTGAATTCAGCGAAAAGTGGGAAACGGGAGAGTTGTAACAGGAACGATGTGGCTTATTAGTAGGTATCAAGGTTCCCTCTACCTACCCTGCTATATGCGTGAATCCTAAAAAAATATTTTGCATAGGTACCTAATTAAATTTAAACATATTACAATTGAATTATTTTCGTTAAATATTTATATGTAAACATACATGTCTTTAATATGCAATAGCTGATGCTTAAATTCATTTCAGAATATATAATGAGGTATAAGAGACGGACATCGCAGACGACAAGGGCATCGCGCCATTCAGACAAGAAATATACTATACGTAAGTAATTAGAATTAATAAATCTATTATTATATAGGAATAAGGCCACCTCAAAGGCCGGCAACGCACCTGTAGCTCCTCTGGTGCTGCACGGGATCGTGGGCGGCGGTGATCACCATCAGGTGATCCGAACGCTCGTTTGTCTTGTCCTTTTTCCATAAAAAAAAAAATAATAATGCTCAAATATGATTTAAGATGTTGAAATAGAAGATTTGTTTATTTAAATGTAAATAAATCGGTTCTTTCTTCTTTTTTTCAGCTCAACAATTTACTATGTTAAAATAATACGCACGTTTTACAAACTTTCCTCTTGAAATCCTAAATAAAAAATAAAAATTTGAGCTAGTGAAAACTGCACCAAAATTAGTTCAGTTTCAGAGTTCTAAGCGTACGGCGTTGGTGGTGGGAAGTAACGTTTTCATTATATTTAAAAATTACTTTTTCCCTACATTGAATCCCATAGGTTTCAACCTACAATTCTTTTATACCTAAAATCCGAAAAAACTCAAATAAACTTCTTATTTTTGCTTAAACAAATTCATAGACATAAATAAGTCTAGTGACTAATTAGTCTTTTTTGCTAATTACATAGTAAGCATTCGTAAAAGCTTCAACTTTAAATGGCTAAAGTTGAAATTGTATTTCTAAAGTTGTAATGGGTATTATTTAAATTATTTAAAACTTTTCTCTTAAATTTCATACTAAAAATATAAACAAAATAACTTTTTTATTTGTTGGCATTATCAAAGTCATACATTATAGCAAAAATATAGTCATATTGAATTTTTATCCGAGTAAAACGCCTCAATAGGAACTGAGTGTTTTAACACTAGGTTCCTATGTTTAGGTAGGTTCCCTCTGTATTAATTAATATTTTAATTTCTTCACTCTGGTGTAGAAACAAAAACGTTAAATTCCGCCAAGTTTTAGACGGCAAGTGGGAAGCGAAGTGTCGTAACACTTCGCTCCCTCTGCCTACATTGGAAACCTTGACTTTAAACAATGTTTTAAGTGCAGGGAGACATTTTATAAATAAAATCAATAAATAAATATTTATACTTAAAAGGTGGAGAAGCCACTGAGGTGACTTTGCCATTGTCAAAAGCCCTTCAATACAAGATAAGCTATTACTATTTTTCTATACTTGGAACAGAGCCAAGTATTATCTCACTGGCGTCTTTGGAACAAAAACATCTAGATTGCAGATTGCCATTGCATCATAAGGAAAATCTACTGTATTGCGATTTTGTAAAGCAAGTACACGTAAAATAAAGATGTATATCCAACAAAATATATATGTAATATTTTTTATATCATATACTAGCGGCCCACCCGCGGCTTCGCTTGCGTGAACTACGTTATTATTAATTTCTGTCTCCATGAGCACCTATAAGTGACGTCCATGCAAAATTTGAGACTCCTAGCATTTGTAGTAACGAAGTTTCATACAAACTTTCAACCTTAAAAACAACCCCTTAGAAGTTGAATATTTCAAATTCCCGTCTTAGCCAGCACCTACGTCCTATAAATAACTCCTATGCAAAATTTGAGATTCCTAGCACATGTAGTTTCTGAGATTTCGTGATGAGTGAGTGACCTTTCGATTTTATATATATAGATAGACTAGCGGCCCGCTCGCGGCTTCGCCTGCGTTATTAATTTCTGTCTCCATGAGTACCTACGTCCTATAAGTGACGTCCTTGCAAAATTTGAGACTGCTAGCATTTGTAATAACGATGTTTCATACAAACTTTCAACCCCAAAAACAACCGCTTAGAAGTCGAATATTTCAAATTCCCGTCTTAGCGAGCACCTACGTCCTATAAGTAACTCCTATGCAACATTTGAGATTCCTAGCACATGTAGTTTCTGAGATTTCGTGATGAGTGAGTGACCTTTTGATTTTATATATATAGATAGATGACTTTTTCCACACTCTGTCTCTGATATAGCAGATGATATAGTTAGACAGAAAGATAAGCCAAGCCTATCATTCCGCAGGGGCATAAGTACGTGATTATAAAAGCAACTGGTTGTGGGTTCAATTCCTACTCGAGGAAATTAAAAAATATTTAAATGTATATTTTTCTTTCTTCGCTGTGGTGTCTAGGCAAAGCGCGGCGTCGCGTCGTCGCGTCGATTAAGCCACTGAATAAGCAATGCCTTCAGAATTCGGCGGAAAATGGAGAACGTAGTGTTTTAACACTAGGTTTCCTTTGCCTACCCTATTATTTAATAGTAGTATCTATATTTACCTTTAACACAAATCATAATAAAGCTTGAAGCATGTTAATAGAATGTAATAATATTTTAACTAGAAAATGAACACACCAGATAAGGCTTTCACGGTAACCATGTTTAAATAAACCGAAACTGTTATTACAGTTCACTATACAGTTCTGAAATTATTATGAGATCACTAGTTAGGAGTTTAAGCTTAATTAAACTGTTTAATATAGTCTATATTATATACTTTATTAAGAAATATATATATGAAACTATTTCTGTGTACGTATTTATTTTAGTAGCTAAGTTTGAATATTTTTTTTTGGCAGAGGTAACCTGGGAACCTAGTGTTAAGATACTCCATTCCCCGCTTTGTTTTCTTACCTGAGCAAGGAAATCGAAATAATATTTTTTTCTAAGTGGGAATCGAACCCACAATCACCGCGTTTACAATACAGCAATAAATAATTTTAATACTAACATTCAGTACAATATTTTAACATTTTTTATATAGAAAAGAAAGAAAAGAAATAACGTCCAATATAAAAAATATCTGGATGTCGATTCTCATAGCTGCAGTGTCTACGTGCTTAGTCGACACTGCCAAGAAATCGTGTTTCAGGAAATAATAAGATAAAATGGCGACTGGCGTATTCATTGCGGTCGCTAAATCTTTATAATATGGCTGTCTTAGCTGTAACACATGTCAATTTGTACTCTACTGTATTTATATGTTATAATATACTGCTTTAATATATGTATTATGTATTAAATATTTATTTATTTATTAGATGTAACCCGTATAGCATGGTAGTCAGTAACTTTGGAACCTAGTGTCAAGTCACTCCGTTCCCAATGATATATTTCCACACATTCCCACTTTTGGCGGAATTCTCGAGACAATTGCGTTCTCGTTACCTGAGCGAGGAAATGAAAATATTTATTATTTCATTTTCCCGAGTGGGAATGGAACCCACAATTTTTTATGCTTAATAGATAATTAAAATCCAACGTAGTTTTTGTACATTAATAAAAAACAAAATAAATCACGTTGTATCCCGCATACTGCAAGATAGGCAGAGGGTACCTAATGGTAAGATATTCCGTTCCTCACTTTCCGCCGACGTTTGGAGGCATTGCGTGTTGACTGGCGGATCTCAACCCTGCGCTTTACCTGGACACTAGAGCAAAGAAATGGAAATATTTAAATAAAAATTTCAACTAGTGGGGATCGAAGCCACAACCAGTAGCGTTTATTTATACATGTACACATTTTAGATAAACTATGAGTTCACGAAAAAAAATAAGGGTAAATTCAAATATTTGACTAAGATATTTGTATGTGAAACATTTTTTTTTCATTTACCTACTTATGTAATTTAATTCTATATGGGCCCTTCAGACCCTAAAGTTTTAATGTACTTTGCCCCTAGTTCCTGTGACAAACGACAATCCCTTCCAAACATTTACAGTAAAAAAAATACTTAGTTTTTGTTAGTAATTGTGATATGTAAACAAAATTAAGGAAGTTAGTGGGGTATTATTTTATTCAATTAATTTAAAATATTTGATTAACACCTATTAACTACTTTTTAGGAAATATAGTCTTATTATGTTAAAAATTTTATGCGTTTTCTAAAAGAGCACTTTTCTTTCTGAAGTGTGAAATTTGAGGCCACCCAGTAGTGGGTTTGATTCTCAGGAAATAGAATATTTAATATTTACATTCTTTCGCTCTGGTAAAGCACTCAACACGTAATGTCTTCAGAACTGAGCGGAAAATGGAGAACGCGAGTCTATAAATGGGAATGAAATGTCTTAGCACTAGGTTCCCAGGTTCCCTCTGTCTATCCTTTTAAGTGCGGGATACACCGTGAAGCTAAAAAGAGTTAAAAATATTAAGTTATTTAAACACCTAGTTAAATTACAATGTTAAAGTAAAAGTTATAGTCTTATCCTTATTTCAAGTTTAACCATTAGCTCAAAATAAATTGACTAATATATAACTGCTGTTGAATATGAACTATTCATTAAATATTATTAATGATTTTTATAATTATTATAAAACTTTATGAAACGAAAACTTGAGTAAAGAATAGAAGAAGAAAGTCACAAAGAATGTGTGGCGTTGTGTTCAGCCACTCAATAAGCAATGCTTAGAAAATTGAGCGGAGAATGGAGAACGGAGAGTTTTGACACTAGCTTCCCTCTATCTACCCTATTATATGCGAGATACATTATAAAGCTAAAAAATATACTTTTTCCATTATCAAAAGTGAGATACATACAAAGAAGTGACTGGATCGTATTACCTTAAGTGAGGTTTCATTCGCTACGAATGCGAAACAGCTTTTGGAGTTATCCATTGATAGTGAATTATTCAAGAAGGAGACTACAACTTCTATGTGACAATTTCTGAATATCGTCTTTCAATTTTTATTATCCATACCTATATTATAAATTCGAAAGTAACTCTGTCTGTCTGTCTGTCTGTCTGTCTGTCTGTCTGTCTGTCTGTCTGTCTGTCTGTCTTTTACGCGATCAGGCCCAAACCGCTAATTTAATTGTGATAAAATACTCATATAGAGATACTTGAGGGTCTCGGGATGAACATAGGATACTATTTTTTCTCATATTTGTATTATTTTCGATATATATCAATATATTAAAATACTTATTAATTTGACATGCAATTTATTCCGCCATGTTAGTAACAACCGTCGTTGCTAAGCAACGATTTACCAAGTTTGTTGTTAGAAAACGTCACCCAAAACGAGCTTGCTTAACGCATCTCTCTATTGAAAACTGAAAATAATTTCATAAATATTCGTATAGTTCAAGCGGGCGTAGCCACGTTCGGGTCCACTAGTGCTATGATATAAAATATTGGCAGAGAGAATGTATGCTAACATTGAAATGTGGAAATGTGTCAGATAAGTCATACGCCATCGAATAAAAGGAAAATATTATTATAAAACTTCGACAACTTTGGCGTTATACGTACATACGACGAGATTTGTATGAATGGCTTTGTATAAGTTGATACAGAGAAAAGCCTTATAAAAATAATGTTTAATCTTAGAGATAAATAAGAAGGATTCTCTCCTCCAGGATTCGGCGGAAAGTGGTGAAGTAAAGTGGCTTAATGGGAATGTAGTGCCTTGACACTAGGTTCCTAGGTTCCCTCTGCCTACCCTGCTATGAGCGAGATACAGCGTGCAGCTGAAAATATATAATTTATAACATCATCATCTTCAACTTACATAAATCATCATATTACATATCCACGCATGGGAATTGAACCCACAACCTGTCGCACTTACATTAGCAAGTAAAAATATTTATTTATACATTAAATATAATACTGGCGGAAACTAATAAACAGAGTGTTTTAACACTAGGTTCCCTTTGCCTATCTTATGATAATAAAAACGTTACTGCCATTACTCGGTATATTATAATATAACCTCGATAATGTAAGCGTCCATATTAATTACTTTAATAAATGTATGTTAAATATAACAATTTACTCATTCAAAGAGGCTTACGTCAGGATCGTGACTTGGTTAAAGTAAACCATTAAGGTTCATTAATATTTCGTGAGTCGAAAATAAGTTTTAATTTTTGCAACATCCTACCAAAAAAAGATGTAAACCAATATCATCGTTATCCTAAGATAAAACTGTGTTTTTTTTTGCGAAAATTATGAGAATTGAAGGCAAAAAATAATTTTGTATTTAGTTTTTTTATGCAAATTTAAATAAACAAAGAATCAATATGTATATAGCTTAGGTTAGGTATATTACTTGGGTTAGGTTAGGTTTTTTAAGCTTCACTCTGTATCCCTCTCACGTATGTAGGCAGAGGGAACCTGGGAACCTAGTGTTACTAGTTAAGACTGTTCCCCAATAAGACACTAGACCGAGTCTAGCATTCCCCGCTTTCTGCTAAATTCTCGAGGCACTGCATATTGAGTGGCGCTACTCAAAACCGCGTTTTGCCTCATTACCGGAGCGAAGAAATGAAAATATTTAATATTTCATTCCTCCAAGTGGGAATCGAACCCACAGCCGCCCCGATTACAGTCACGCACTTGTGACCTAGGGCTACGGCGAGTGTTCTAGCACTATCTTCTCCATACCCTATATGCAGAATAAAAATATTCAAGCTGGTAACTCTGCTTACTACATTTTTTCCAAAAAAAACAGGGTAAAATTTGATTTTATAAGAAACATTCAAATATAATATTTCACATTAATAGAATTTGTAGACCAAAAAAAAAGGAAAAGAAAACCTTTCTTTTATCTTTACTTTTCGCAACCAAGGTAATTTTGTTTTAGGCTCTTCTACTACGTACCCTCGTTATCTTCTAATCACATAATCAACGAGATCTTTGTTTAGGAATCCCTTTTGTCAGATAAATGTCTCTAATGCTTGGCGTTAAATATACACATTAAATCTCAATACTGTAAATACTGTTAATACTGTAGAAATGTTTTAATCTAACAATTCAATTGTTCAATTGTATATTATAATTATTATAAAAAAAGCAAAGCACGGCGTTGAGTTATGTCACTCAACACGCAGTGTTTGTTGACATCGTTTATATTAACCGACTCCTAAATAAATATTTTCTGTGTTTTCGGACTACCCAGTTTTATACGGTAGTCCGTAAGCAGAGTTAAATGATAAATATGTAAAATGATAATTTAAAAAAAAACAAATAATATAATAAGATATATGACATTATTCGAGGCAAAGCTTTGTCAAGTTTTTTAAAAATGTTTTATATGTAATACGTCTAATTTATAAAAAAATGGGTTTTTCAAAAACAAATTCGTTTTCAATTCGTTTCGTAGATAGTACAGAAAGAGTGGAAAATTAGTTAAAACTTGTGTTTGTTATTGTTGAAAGATTTATCTAAAATTTATTTAATTTATTTATTTAAAAATATCTTAACACTAGGTTCCCTCTTCCTATCCTGCTGTGTGCGGGATGCAGCGTGAAGCTGATTTACTTTTATTTTTTAAAAATATCGATTTAACAACTTGAATCAACAGGGGAAATCTAGTTATATATGTATATATGTTGTCTTTATATTTAAATATATATCTGCAGTGCGGTCTATATCATATGAAATGCAGCCAACATACAAGCTACATCACTTGGGAAATGTAAAATAAAATATTCCATTACTTTATACTACAGTAATATATGTACTATATAAGGAGACTACTGGCTTTGCTTGCTGCGATCTATGCTAGACTTAACTAATATTATAAAGGTAAAGAGTTTGTTTGTTAGCACTAATCTCAGAAACTACTGGTTAAACATGGAAAATATTTGTATTAGATTTTTTTTACATATATGCAAAAATAGTAATTCAAGATATATATATATTTTTATTGTTGATAGGCAAGCATTTGTACGCTATCTCACCTGGTGGTAAGTGACGATGCGAACGAAGGTGGAGCATGCTTGCCTAGGTAGTGCCTATTCACTCGTTCTTTAAAGAGGGCCAGGTTATACTTGTCGGGGAACAGCCACCACCTCCTTAGCCAATTAAATTATTAAATATGTATCGCCAAAGATAAAAAATATATATAAATATCTGTTGTAATGCAAAAATAAATCCATTTAATTTCGACGAAGACACGCTAACCTGTTTAAATATTTGATCTCAGTTATTTCCCTTTATTTTCCTTTCATACGTCTACAATTTCCAACAAAGTAGAAACTTGACGTCCGGGAAATATGATGGTACTACTTTGTCAGAAGTAATATAATATGGCAATTTAGCTCTTTGAAAAGACAGAACTGTCAAATTTATTTTCTAAAAGAGTTATATTTGTTAACTTTCAAAATGTGAAATATGTTTTTGAATATATACAATTTATATTCAAAGTAATCTCCAGGGATAAGAGTTGGTTGCTGAGGTTGCGAAGTAATTATAAATATATACCAACTGTGCCAACCTAAATATAATTTTCTGCTAGTAATTTATCTAGGGGATGGAAGTTCCTGTGAGATTAAATATGATAATGTTAGATTATACAGTTATTATTTTTGAATTATGAAATTCGTGTACTGTAGCCATTGGTTTCTTGTTTTTGTCGAGTAGGCAGAGAAAATCTAGTTGTAAAACACTCCGTTACCCATTTTCTGGCGAATTCTGCTGGCTTTTTGTGTTGAATGGCAGAACTCAACGCCGCGGTTTGCCTTGTCGAGCCAGAGCGAAGAAATGGAACTATAAATTTATTTTAATAAACATGTTATCTCCTCGAGTGGGGATCGAACCCACAACCAGTTGGTTTTATAATAATTAAAACTGAAAAGCAGCCCAAAGGAACCTTAACTTGGCAAACTAATATCGTGCACTTAGTTACGTTAATCCAGAGTAGTCCCTCGTTTACGGCCGAAAATCCGATATTCGGATCGCTTAGCTAAGCGTAAATGTAGTAACAAGGGATGTCGGAAGTGGAAAAAAATATCGATATATCGATAAAATATCAATATCTACATCGATACATATATTGGGTAAGAAATATCAATGTATCGACTTATAGGATGTGCTTTCGTTTTTTTAGAGAACTACAAAAGAATCGATTTTTATAGAATTTTTGTTTTAAAATTAAATTGTATATTTTGTATCGATATATCGATATTTTTTTCAACACCCCTAGTAACTGCCTGACCGCTATCATTCTACGGCTCGCGAGCTATTGGTCTGTGAAACTGATCTTGTCAAGGGACTAGGAATGTAGAACCACTTTATACTATGTAACCGAATAAAGCTAAATATTGGTATTTTCACAGCAAACTAGTATAAGAAATATAATACTAATATATTTAGTGTTTGAAATAGTTGATAAAATTGATATTTTAAATGTATAAATAGGAAGAAAAATAGTTATTATATAATTAAAAAAATACTGCTTAGTTTGACTCTAAATTTTACTTTTATTTTAAAACTAGTGGGCCCGGACGCGGCTACGCCCGCGAAAATATAAGCCTAAATAACTAAAATAAGTTAAAAAATAATAATAAGTGGAGATTTATTATTAGAAAAAATATCTGAGTAACCGAAATGAACAAACAAAAGAAGTAAAAGTACCTAAAGTTTGCCGTGCGCGCGTCCTAAACATTTTTCTATATTAAATAATTATTAATTTTTGCGAACAATATTAAATAAAATCCCAAATGATTTAAATTACGATATTTTAAGTGCATAACATCGGTATAGATAACCGAACTGAGATAAATTAATTATAAGCAGCAAATAATTACATAAAAAATAATAGTAATTCGAAAATATATAAAAATTTATTTATTTTATTTCAAAGTCATCTGCCCGTTCGCGTCGGTCATACTATACCACTCGTAGGCTAGGTCATTTGGAATCAGTCTCATCTTAATTATTTATTAGAATGTTATACAGTAAACTATAATTTCAATCTAGTTGAAATGCTAAAAGTGACTATTATATTTATTTTCATAAGGATGAATATCAAATTATAGAAATCATCTAATTTTTGTTAATGTATACAAATCTATATCGGCGCGCGCCGGTGACGTTTTCTTTAAACAACAAACTTTGCAAGCTGTTGCTTAGCAACGCGTAGCGACGATTGTTTCTAACATGGCGGAATAAATTGCTTGTCAAATTAATTATTTTAATATATTGGTATATATCGAAAATATTACAAATATGAGAAAAAAAAAGTATCCTATGTTCATCCCGGGACCCTCAAGTATCTCTATATGAGTATTTTATCACAATTTAATTAGCGGTTTGGCCCTGATTGCGTAAAGTACAGACAGACAGACAGACAGACAGACAGACAGACAGAGTAACTTTCGAATTTATAATATAGGTATGGATAACTTGTATGTATTGTATGTTGGGTTCTAATATATAGTAGTTCCAGTATTAACGAATAATATTTTCGTGTGGCTGTAATCGACTGGTCGTGGGTTCGATCCCCACTAGAGATGAAATATTTATTTAAATTTATATTTAAATTTTTTCGTTCAGGTGTCAAGGCAGAGCAAGGCAGAATTCGGCGAAATGTACAGAGAGAGGTTTCTTAATACTAGGTTCCCTCTTCCTACTCTGTAACTAACATGCGGGATTCAGCGTGAATCTGAAATAAAATTGTATATGGACGATAGTGAAAGTTTTATACTGGGAGCGTAGCGTCTTGCTTGTTTGTTATTTAAAATGTAATTCATTTATTTTCACAATTTTCTTACTTAAAGTTAACTTAATGAGATTTATAGAAAAAAATATCTCGTTCGGGTAAATATTCTTTATTTTTGCAGAACACTTTTAATAAAGAACAATTTCCTATAGAAAATTCTCAATTAATTTTCCAAAGCGACGCAATTATGGCCACATCCGTATCGCAAAGACAATTAAGCTTTCATTTCCACTACCTCTCCTTGCCGCAACCTGGATAAAATGCTGGACAAAACGAGAGAAATAGGAAATTATGGCTGTGAAAAATGTGTTAAAATTATTTTTAAAATGTTATTTGACTGAGGCCGTAGTGGCTCAGTGGCACAAGGGTGTGACTGTAACGCGACGGTTGTGGGTTCGATCCCCACTCGAGGAAGTGAAATTTTTATTTACGTTTATATTTCCATTTCTTCGCTCTGGTGTCGAGGCAAAGCGCGGCGTTGAGTTCTGCCACTCAACACGCAATGCCCCCAGGATTCGGCAGAAAGTGGGGAACGGAATATCTTAACGGAATATCTTAGGTTCCCTCTGCCCACCCTGCTATGTGAGATCGATACAGAGTGAGCGTGAGATTTAATGATAAGTTTTAAAATTCCTTCTTTTTCCTTTTCCTTTCGTCATTGACAAGTTCTGTTGAAAAAATTTAGATTTATCGAAAACGTTTAAAAGATGACGTCTAATTTATCATTTCCCTAACGACTGGTCTTTTTGTGTTCCGTTTAAAAGTTTTCTTACCTATGCCATAATGGTTGCCGATGATTCTGGATTTAGTTTTACGTACTTTTTTTAAATATTTATAAAAATATATTCGAATTATATTGACTTTCATATATTTTTAAAATATTAAAGTTATCTATGTATATATTATGCTAGATGGGGTGACGATATTCGCAAAGTAGCGGGCAGCGGCTGGATGCGAAGAGCTCAATGGCGTGCCATTGGAGAGGCCTATGTCCAGCAGTGGACGAGGACAGGCTGATGATGATGATGATGATGATGATGTATATATTTAGGCATAGTATTTTTTATAAGCAAGTATTCTACTTCGCCCGTTTATGGCTATTTCTATGTACGTATCTTTACTTCTAGGGTTGGGTACGGCCCAAAGGGTAAAACGAGACCCTCTCACTAAGACCTCCATCTGTCCATCTGTCACCAGGATATCCTCAAATAAGCCGTGATACCTAGACATTTGAAATGAGTTGATATATTTTGTTTGCTGTTATTATAGATAATGGTTTCGAAATCCTTTGTGCGCGAGAGTTTAGTCACTCCGTCTATTAGTGACAATCGCATTAAAATCCGTAACGCACGTAGTTTAAAAGTTTTAAATGCAATCTCATCAATTGGAAGCAACTTTGTTTTACTTATACAAAGATAATTTTTTTTCAAGTAGGATAAGAACCCACTACTATTGCGTTTAAAGATACTTACATTTTATCTTTGTGAGTAGCGTAATAGTATAACTAACGGCAATTTATGGAATTCAGCGAATGCAGGAAAATTTTGGCGAGGCACCAATTAAAATGATCCACTTCAAGTCACATCGAAATGCTTAGTAAGCTTTGTAGAAAATTAATAATTAGTCTTCCTATAAATTTAGGCGGAAATAGAATTAAGAGGTAATTCAGGCCATCTCTATATATCTATTATTGAAAATGCGGTAGTTTCACGTAGTTAGTAGGGTAGGTAGAGGAACCTGGGAACCTAGTGATCAGATACAGCTTTCCCATTAAGATATTTCCGTTCACCACTTTCCGCTAACTTCTGGAAGCATTGCTTGTTGTGTGACAGAACTTTACTCTTTATCAGAGCGAGTAAATGAAAATATTAAATATTTCACTCCAATGGGAATCGAACCCACAACTTACACCTTTCGTTTTACGCCTTACCTTTCTAAACAAAAAAGGCTATAAAGAATAAATCAACGTTAACTGGAATTTATCTTTCTCATTTCAGTAAACCATTAGAAATAATAGCCCTAGGCTAACAAAAGTTTGGTAATAGAACTGCAAATACATGATGAACATGAGTTCGGAGGCTTAATTGCTTAGTTTATTAGTGTTCCCTCGCCAGCGGAGTGTCTTAACACTAAGCCCCCTCAGTCTACAGATGCGGGATACAGAGTGTAGCCAATGCAATCTATTTTTTCTATAAAAACATAGCTATGAAACTTAATTTTTCTTTGGAACAGACCGACAAAAATACCTAAAACAGATTGATTGAACAGAACTCCAGCTTCCCTCGGGTCTATCGGTTAATCCATTTTCATTCGCTTTGTTATTCGTAGCCTTTATTTGGTGCTTCTGAGGTTTTATTTCTGGAGATGGCAGATTTTTTTTGTAGTTATACTTATATACTTACCGACACTAACGAGGTTCGGCAAAGTTTTGGGGTTTGGGGGTTATTTCATTTTCAAGTTTTAACGCAATTTGTAGGCCTAGTATCTATTAAGATACTTCATTTTGCAGTTTCCTAAGAATTTTCGAGACATTGCGTCTTTAGTAGCGGAACTTAACGCCGCGTTTCATTTTGTAGCCAGAGCGAAAAAATTAAAATAATTGATAAACTAGGTTTGATTTCTAAAGATTTTGTACTGTCGATGTCTAAAGGACAGATTAACAATTTATTTTGTATTTAATTATTTTTTTAAATATATAATATTATTATCGAAAATGTTGATAGAAATAAACGTTAAATCATATTATGATCTATATACTAGAGGCTATATTATTAAAATTTTATACATGACTGAAGGCGAGCGCTCTTAACAAGTATTAAGTAAAATGCATATAAATAATAAGATATATGTTTTTTTTATATTCTGGCAAAGCTTCTCATTGTACGCGACAGTTGTGAGTTCGATTCCCACGAGTTCCCTCTTCGGAGTGTCTTGTCACTGGGTTCCGCCTGCTGTCTCTGCTATGTGCCAGATGTAGTGTGGAACTAAAATATACAATAATATGTTTGGAAATGTATATATTAATTAATATTTACTTACTATCCCACATTTATATAGGATAGAACTGTTGGTGTTTGACTTTCTACTTATACGATGAGGGTTTTCCTTTTATGAAGTTAGTATGGAAATAGAAGTTAGTTAGTTCAGTTCATGTATATTGTATTTTATTATAATGTTAGTTAGCTGACTGTTAATTAAATAAACTATAATTATCAAGATATTTCTCACATGTACCTTGGCAGAACCTAGTGTTAAGACACTCCGCTTCTCAAGCCGAGTTATTAACCAAACATTGTGCGTTAAGTGGCGAAACTCAACGTTACGCTTTGTCTTATTACTAGAGTAAGAAATCAATTCCCCAAGTAGTTGTTTGTTGTTAGTAAATTTTCAACGGAAAGTTCTTATTCTTGTATATATTTTTGCTCTATTTTCGTGTAATATATGCACATAATTTGCAAAGTAAGTAGTTTTATAATATAACAGAATTAGTTCAAATTTACGTTGAGAAACGAACCCAAAACCGTCGGTTTAAGTCAGTACAGAACAATATAGCTTTGTAGAATATTGTCTTCATATATAAAAATAGCAATATTTAACCTAAAAACTTCAATAAATTCACAATGATAGCTTTGTATAGAAGAGAATGGGTTATTTTCAAATCAAATGAATTCATTTTTTATGTATTGAGTGTCTTTTGTGTGGCTTTAAAGGTTATTGTAGATAATTCATGTCGACGTTGTTAACTTTAAAAATTATATAAAAAAAAATTATATAAGGTATTAAATAGGCCAATAGGATTTATTTAAATATTTGACCTAAACGAGTTTTCTTACGCCATTAATCCTTAAAAATACTTTAAAAGCATTCTTTACCGACACGAGTATTCTTTTTGGATATTCTAATTAAGTAATTTCATTGCCAAAAATATATTTAATAAATTTCTTCCAACCTTCGTTAGTTAAAGAAATATTGGAACTTCGCCAGAATATGACCTAAGATATTTAAGACTGCTATTTTGTTCCGCAAAATTTTTCAATCTCGTCGTAATATTTCTTAATAGATTTTGTAAGATGTCTTTACTTGTGAGACTTTAATTGAATATCGATAGGAACTTAGTGTCAACTCGAGGCTTCAATCAAATTGTATTTGAGGGTACATCGTGAATTCGCTGAGAAAATAATTGGGCTAAGACCCTCTTTGAGAATGAAAATCAGTTTAAATGTTCAAAGCTTAGAAAGCTATCTATTATAACAGATAAATGTTATTATATTTGTTTATTTACAAAATTATAAATTAGAAAACATAATATTCTCTTTTTTTTTACTCTCTTTACATTTCGACATTATTCAGGAACTTTCTTGAGAGTCCAGAGTCAGAAAATAGAGTAAGTTATTTCTTAATAAAATGCAAGATATATTAATAAATTTTTTTTTTTATTTTATACAAAAGTAGAAATAGCACAGTCAACAAAAATGTAAACTTTATGTAACTTTCAATTTAAATAAAATTCTTTTATTATTTAAAATACTTTCGGCTTGTTTCTCAAGCGGTTCCAAGGAAAGCTTTATTTTCTACTATAATACGTATAATTTTGAACTAACTGCAATCTCATTATGTAATAAAGCTTTTCGCTTTACTTACTCTACGATAAAAGAAGGAGAAATGAAAATATTTTTTCCCCCAGTGGCGATCGTACCCATATTCTTTGCTCTTATAGTCGAACGATGTACCACAGCACCACGGAGACCTTAAATCGCTTTAAAAATATAATTTTTAAACTATTATATGAACATAAGTTCATTTAAAAACTTGTTTCAAACCAAGTATATTAGTTAATTTATTTGTTGATCTACACAAGTAAATCTCGCGACAAGATTTTAAATCGTAAAAATTGTAATAACGTTAGAAATAAATGAAATATTTAAAAAAAATCGCAATAATTGCTATTTTCTATAAACTGTTAGTATACAATATGAGCTTTAAACCGGTCTAGAGGACATTACCGTAGGCCTTATGTGCTACGCCCCCTAATAACGGCTTTAGGGTCCTCTTGTGAACTATGAGCTATGGCCCGTGATCCATCATCAAGGGAGGTAAGAAATGTGATCCCAATCATTCTTGAAAGGTACTGTAATAGAGATGAAATATGAGAACGTTTCGTGATATCATCTTTTCTATTCTTTTATTGTAATGTTCAACTACCTACCTATTATCTATATACCTTTTTCCTTAATATTTTTTTTAGCTCTACGCTGTATACAACACATAGCGGGGTAGGTAGAGGGAACCTGGGAACCTTGTGTTAAGAGACTTATTAAACACAGACAGTGGCAGAACTCGCGTGTCGAGGCAAAGCGCATCGTTGAGTTCTACCACTCAAAACGCAATCTTTCCAGAACTCGGCAGGAAGTGGGGAACGGAGTGCTTTAATACTAGGTTCTCTTTGCTTACCCTTGCTATGTGCGGGTTACAACGTGAAGCTGATTTATTTATTTTTTGTTTCAAGCATATTTTAATAAACTTTCCAAGCGTGGTTTTGGGTCTAATTAAGTTTGTTATACCAACTGAAGCTTGCTAAGGCGATTAATATGTACACAGTTAAATTATCAAAGAGAAAATGTAAATTAACAGCGACGTTAGTTGAAACCTAACTTCAAAACACTGTTCATTTACTGAATTCCATTGGAATCAACGCAAAATTTGACCAAATTTAGGTTTAATACTTAAAAGGTTTAACTTTGGCATTTAATATGGCTTATATTGTTGTTCATATTATGTATAAACAGATTAATTTTATTATGAGGCCAGTCATGGCGCAGGGCACAAAGTGTGACTGTAAAACTGACTGGTTGTGGGTTCGATCCCCATACGAGGAGATGAAATTTTTATTTAAATTTATATTTCCACTTCTTCGCTCTGGTGTTGAGGCAAAGCACGGCGTTAGGTTCTGCCACTCAACACGGAACGCCTCCAGAATTCGGCAGAAAGTGGGAAACGGAGTGTGTTAACACTAGGTTCCCTCTGCCTACTCTGCTGTTTGCGGGATAGCGCCTGAAGCTGATTTACTAATTATTTTGTCGCATAACAATTTAGGTACGGAAATTGCTGTGTACTGACCAAACCATGTTGGAATTTATCTCGTACACATAAATCTCTTGTAAAAGCTAACGAGGCGGTGTGTATGCAATTATTGTTTTATCTGTAATCCTAAAATGGTGTTTGTTAGAACATAGCATTACATAGTAATTCAAATTAACTTTTAATAAACGAGGCTGCCGTGGCCCAATGGAACAGCTTTTGACAGCTGTACAGCTTTTCTGAATTCGATTCCCATTCGTCTGAATAAATTACTTTTATTTCCTCGTTCTGGAAAGTAGAGCACGGAGTGTTTCTACACGAATTTTCTTTTGCTTTCTATATACAGGGTACATGAAGCTAATAAAGGTAAATGAGTTTATAAGTGTATGTAAAAGTATTAGATATGAGTAAATAAAATTTAAATTTCAGTAGGAAAATGTCTATAATTTCTATTAAATAATATGCTATTTCATAATAATAAGAAATATGAATAAATAATATTATCTCGACAACCCTTACCAATTTCCTCCACCGTCTTCCGTTAGGAGACGCGTGCCGGTGACATCGAATTACGAGTGTATGTCACATCTGACATGGTATTTGGCCTGAAGGAATGCTACAAATTTGTCTCTTTAATGATATTTCCGTACAATTCTATACTTTAATTTTTCTTTTCAAATTCTTTTTGTATATATAGTAGGGTAGTCAGAGAAAAGCTGGTGTTAAGACACTCCGTTATCTCTTATTTATACCAATTTAAGGAGTTGTCTTGGCGCAGGCGTACAGCGTGTGACTGTTAAAGCGACGACTGTGGTGTCTATTCTCACTCGGGAGAATGAAACACTTAATATTCTCATTTCATTTCGCTCTGGTAACGAGGCAATGATAAATTCCTCCACTTAACACGCAATGCTTCAAGAATTCGGCGGAAAGAGAGAAGCAGAGGTTCCTAATGGTAATGAAGTGTCTCACTACATTCCCAGATTCTCTCTGCCTACCTTGCTATTTACAATGAAGTTCATGTACGCAAAGCAAAACAAATATTTTAGATTTTTTAAATATTGTAGGTACTGCCAGAGCGGGGAGTAGAAATCGAACCCACAATCATTGCTTAAATAGCCTCATATATTTATATATAAATTTCCGAAAACAACTTAGGTATTTTAATAATCATTTTCTCATATACCTATCGAAAAAAAAAATCATATAAATTATATTAATGTACAACTCTATCTTAAATTTACCTGAAATAGATTGCTGCCAGCGATAAAGCCTTTCTTACTTTCTTTCGTTTTGACGTTTTCTTTAGTACGATCTATAATCATTTCTGTAAGTCTGTTCGTGATAGCTGGCTGATTGCCCAAAATGTTCCTATAATTACATAAAATTCAATTATATTTACTATGTTTATTTTAGAAATAAATAAAAATATTATTAATGAATGGCTTCTATAGGAAATCTTTAGAGTCAAAAGCCTAAAATCTTATGTCGTTTGAATACCAAAGGTAACAGGGAATTAAATGAAAATTTGTTAAAAAACCTTTTAAAATGATTTTACTCTCACTTTTGATAAAATATATTATATTATAAATTGAAATCGATCCATCTTGCAACCTGTCAACCTTAATCCGATTGTTATAAAAGCGATTTTCTCATCACACCTCACCCCAGCATCCCGTAAACCCGAGATGCCCAATTTGGTGCGTTAGTACATGAATCTGTCTCTCGGAGAGCAGACGTATCCCAACTTTGACGATTTGCCGCCAATTTTTACGTATAAAATAGAGTATTTTCTAAGTATCATCCAAAATATCTATTAAAAAAAATCTTAGAGCATAGATAATAGGTGTTTCTGTCAGTGTATGTCAAAATGGATATTAAATTACTGCTTTTGAACTAAAACACGTTAGTTCGAAAAATTTGCCAGATTTTCTGTTTTCTTTCGTATGTTTCCCTTAAAATTATTACGAAATAATACAATGTGAGTAAATAATCATGTGCGTGATTAAATTTAAGTGTAGTGTAAGTGTTAGTGGTCGGAAATGAATAGACTGGAGAGTTCACCAAAAGACAAGGACGATGAGAGTGTGCGAGGTAACTGTACGAAGCAAAACAAAATATTGGGTGCGTTGAATAGAATAGAATAGAATAGAATAGAATAGAATAGAACAGAACAAAACAGAACAGAACATATTTTATTGCACACATAAAAGAAATATATATAAAGAATAACATAAATAAAAATGAAAGAAAAACACGTATGCATAGGCGGTCTTATTGCTTTAAGCAATCTCTACCAGACAACCTTTGAAACATTACGGATAAATATTATTAAGATGATATAATATTTATTATAAGGAGGAAAATCGTGGCGCATGGTACAAGCGTACGACTTTAAACATGTCAGGCTGTAGGTTCGATTTCCAGTCAAAGAAATTAAATATTTAATCTTTTCTTTTGCTTGCTCTGATAACTGGCTGTTTATTTAGATTTACGTTGTATGCCACCCATAGCAAGGAAAGCAGAGGGAAACCCGGGAACCTAGTGTTAAGATCCTCCTTTTTCCACTTTTCGCATAATTCTGGATTAATTAAGTATTGAGTGGCGGAACTGAACGCCACGCTTTTTCTAGCCAAAGCGGAGAAATGGAAACAATTCAATTCGCCAATTGGAGGTTGAAACCACAACCACTGCGCTATACCCTGATGACCACGATGGCCTATATACAACTGCTATATAAAAAATATAAATATACTCGTATAGAAAAAAATACCTTAAAAATCATTGAGCTTTCACTTGGTTGTAGAAATTAATCATTAAATTACATTGCTTAAAAAGCAATTTCAGCAAGATTAAAAGCTTAAACTGAATAATATATTTATATTGATACAATTTCTGTTAACATTTATTAATAATACCTTAAGTATGAATTCAAAAGTATGTAAAGGTCGCGGTGTTGGTTCGATTTCCACTCGGCATGATTATATTAATTTTCATTTCTTCGCTCTATATATTTTTATATCTTTCTCACATCACATTTTTAATATGATATTTATATTTTACAAAAAAAACAAAACAATATAAAAATGAAATTAAATACCGTATTTTCACTGATATTTCTATTAAAAGGTTGATGGTAATGCTTATTGTTCACCATAAATATTCAGGTCACGATTTACTAGAACCGGCCTGCTTGTTGGTCCCGCAAAGTTTGCTCTAACATACAATTTCTATGAAACCCATGTTCCCAATTACTTAATAATTATAAGCAGCATATATATACTGAGCTAGCTATGGCGCAGGGGTAGAAGCGTGTGACACGGTATGGGTTCGATTCCCATTCGAGGAAATGAAATATCGAGGCAAACCGCGGCGTTGAGTTCTGCCACATAATGCCTTCTATAACATTTTTTTCTTCTATATCTTCCATGTACAGTTACCGATCTGCTATGATTTTATTATAAGTATATAAGATAAGGTTTTTAATTACTATAAATTTGAAGTTAGGGCTTTTTATTGAAAATATTACTTTTATTAACTGAATTCATACTCCGCTGCTTTCATTTTCACAATATAGGGTGCTTTGAACTCTAAGCACTCTTGTAAGTCAATTTCTCTCAAATTGGTTACTAACCGCAGAACCTTTCACAGTAGCCGCGGTAATAGCGAATACTGCCGATATTTTCGTTTATAAAATAACTTTGAAAGAAGTCAAATATGAAAATATACTGATTGAAATAATAATTTATATTAATGTTACTCTTAAAATAAATATACTTAGGCTTGAAAACCTCTGGTCGTTAAAATCGACTATAAAGAAAAATCGTTTGATATCTACTATTAGACTACTTTTTTTTTAAATTCATTTTCCGCGGCGTCGCCTACGTTTTTAATTAGAAATATTTTTATAACATTTTTAAAATGCTATTCCACACTTAGAAAACGGAAATATTCTTTTTAAAAAATGTATCAAACTTTGACCACAGCGTGCTTTGAATCCATGCCTAACCAGAAGCGTGTAACTACGTGTAAACACGACAGATTGTGGGTTCGATTCCCACTCGAGGGAAATTGGTAATATTAAACATTTTCGTTTTTTCGCTCTAGTATCGACGCAAAAAGCGGGTCGTTAAGTTCCAGCCCTCACTACGCAATACCATTAAAATTCGGCGGAAAGTGCCGAGCTGAGTGTTTTAACACTAGGCTCCCTCTGCCTACCCAGTTCCATGCGTGATACAGCGGGAAGCTGATAAAATATAGACATTAACAAATATTTACCAAATTTAAATATACATAGGTATTATATAGATACATAATGTACATAGAATATGGGAACGCTCCAATATAGCGTTACTTAGATCAAGCAATCCTCTTGGCGATTCGATTAATCCCGAAACCGTATTTGCGAGTACCGTTTGCTATTGGGAAATCAACTGTGACATTGCTGGGAAATGAGAAAAGTGATGGCCTAGACCCCACAGAGTATACTTGTTATCTGCTTGTGAAGCTGGTGGTGTTGTTTTCCTTTAAACACAATTTTTTGATAAATTTCATTGGTTTTCTAAAAATATTATATTTTTTAGAGAAAATTATTAGATATTTCGCAATGTGTGACTGTATGCATTTTAGTTGTGGGTTCGATTCCCACTCGGGGATCGAATTACTTAATTTTTTCTTTGGGTTAACAAAAGCGTTGGATTCCGCTGCTTAACACGCAATGACGTGAACTCGGGCAAAAAATGCGGAACAGAGTGTTTTAACACTAGGTTGTCTCTATCTACCCTGTTTATATGGATACCTGAGATACAGCCTGAAGGAACAACCTAAATCGTTAGCTTAACACGATGATAAATCAGTGTTATAAAATAGGCAAAATAAATTTCATTTTCATTTTTTTCGAAGCGTAGCCGTTGAGTGGTGGAAGTCAAAGCCTTAACTTGTTACTAGAAGAAGAAAATGAAAATATATCATTCCACCGTGTATAATTCCATATATATCGCGCTTTAATCAGGCGCTACGCCGTTGTGCTACGCCGTTATGCTACGACGCCCTTTTATATTCTTGCAACAGCCTTTCTTTTGAAATTAATTTGATTTGAATCCTTGAAAAGAAAATAAAATAGAAATATCTTAAGTAAATTAAGGATTTCATTCCATTTACGTACATACATATGAAACAAGATCTATTGCATTAACCGTAATGAAATATCTTGCCTCTCTTAGCTTTAATGTAGTAATGTAATTATATAGAAGAAACCTCGCAGTGAGTGCTCTTAAGTGACTACGTCGAAAAGGACGCGAATTACTTTAAAAGTATTTTCAAAAATCAAATTATATCAGCTTTACGTTGTATCCCGCACACAGCAGGATAAACAGAGGGATCCTAGTGATAAGACTTTTCCCCACTTTCTGCTGAATTCTGGAAGCATTGTGTTGAGTGACAGAACTCAACACCGGATTTTACCTCGACACCAGAGCGAAGAAATGGAAACATAAACGCAAATAACTATTTCACATCCTGTAAAGCTTACTTATCCTGTAGCACGTTTGTGCCTCTGCACTACGACTGGCCTCAAACTAGCCTCGTTATCCAGATTTAAAACTAAAATTGAAACAAAATTTTAAATGAATTTTACAAACATAAACTATTAACAAGGATGAAACTCGTATCTAAACAATTAAACTTTTATGTAGGTATTAAGAAGATAACGTTTAAGGACATCGTGGCGCAGAGGCACTACGTCTAACAGTAAATTTGATGGTTGTGGGTTCGATTCCCACTCGTAGAAATGAATTATTATATCGTTCTGATAACCATACAAAGCACGGCGTTGAGTTACGCTAATACACATGGAACAAATGTTATAAAAATCAATTTTATAATAAGATTTGTATATCCAATAAATATCGTATAACATTTTATTATAGCATAATTCCTTTGATCTCGACATTCATATAAAGTGCTTGTAAGAGCGGGTATTCGATAAGTCAATTGTTTTCCGATATTTATAATTGCCTTAACGACCTTTGAAGAATAATTTTACATTTCGTTATAAACAGATACGTTTACCTTTGTAATTTTATTTTCAGGATCACTCTGTATCCCGCATGTAGCAGGGTAGGTAGAGGGATCCTAGCCCTTTATACCCGAAGGTATTTTTTTTCGAAATCCTCTATGTCATAGTTTTTATTGCTTTCTATATAGTCTAAATAGTTAGAAAAAAATAGTAAAAAAAAAATTTGGTTTATAGTTTATCCAGGAGTTAACCCTCACGATAGTGAGTTTCAGGTACAACTTGATCAACTCAAGATCGTGAGAGTAATGTAAATTGAACGTTTAACTTGGTGTTTGGATAATTAATAAAACATTTTTTTATTAATTTAGGAGCTTAGTACTTTAATCAGTCATTTTGTTGTCAGTCTATATAAAAAAACTTACGATAGAAACCTTAAATCAACATTTGTACGACAAAGTTTAAAAACTTTAACAAAAACTTTTTCAAAACTTGACTAGTTTGTACTTTGTTAACGACTATTAAAATTATTATTTGGTGATACGATTTAAAACAGTCTTTTCCACGTGCAATACATAGATACGTATCACATTTTTCGCATCGTATCTTCGTGCGACTGCCACAAGATTCATGACGACACATTCTTGGAGCTTTTATTTCATCAAACACTGGAAAGTGATCGTACCCATCATATCTTTTTGCATCAGAGGGTTTGTCTGCCGGTCTGTAGTGTCTTCTAATAGGATACTCATTTTCCATTGGTGGATTATATTCAGTATCACTTGACATTCGGCGTTCTCTGGATGGGGTACTCGATAATCCGTCAGCTATGTTCAAACGAAAATCCAACAAGGGTAAAATGTCTTTCCTGGTTAAATTATTTGCTTGACAATCATTGCGATACAGCCGCCAAGAGTTTACAATGGCCAAATCAAGAAAGTGGATGAGTACCTTCAACGTCCATTTTTTAATTTTAATAAAAGCTCTATAGTACTCTACATCTGCTGATCGAGTACGTCCACCCCACCCATTTGCTAATTGTACCTCTCAACTACTTTCGGAGCAGAAACGTCCACGTATCTCTCAGGATCTAGCTTAGGTTCTTGTTCAGTTTCCATGCCACAGAATAAGTCGTTGAGGTCACCCATGACATTTGGTGCAAAATCATCATTGTCTTCATGAAAATCCTCAATTTCGGAAAGGTTGCCATCGCCCAAAATTTGCAATATTTGATCGTCATTTAAGTTCCGTCCTAAAAACAATAAAAACAATGGTATTTTTGACTAAATCCAGGCAAAACCGACAAATAACGGTTACGTTGTTTAAATTTTTTAATATGCATGTACAACCGAAGCCACACGATCGTAGCAGACAAACTTTACTAATAAATTGTATCGAAATCATAACGAAATCAAATTAAAATAACTCACTTATTTGGTGTTTATTTAGCTTGTAATTTACTAAATAATATAATACATTACTGAACAAATAATATGCGAGACAAGTACTTACCCGTGACGCTGCGAGGGTCAAAAAACACCGACATCTCCCATTGAGTCTCACAGGACACTAACCGCCCGCCCGCACCCCGCGATTTACATGTCGCATCGAGACATCCTCACGGACGATCGAGGCCGGTTGCGTTCGCACAATAGTAAATGGTTTGGCGCCAGAATTTTTTTAAAGTGAAACTCACGCTCGTATAAGCGCGGGTGTAAAGGGCTAGTATTTCTCTTCCTCCATTTCCCACCAAATTACAAGGCATTGTGTGTTGAGTGGCGGAACTCAACGCCGCGTTTTACCTCAACACCACAGCCAAGTAACAACCGTCGTTATGCGACCGTTGCTAAGCAACGATTTGCAAAGTTTGCTATTAGAAAACGTCACCCAATATACCAAAATGAGCTTGCTTAACGCATCTCTCTATTGAAAACTGAAAATAATTTCATAAATATATTTAATAAATATTCTTATAGTACCAGCGGGCGTAGTTGCGTTCGGATCCACTAGTATACTTATATTTTTATAAGCAAGAACTACCTAAAACGTACGTGACTAAGAATAAATTTCGCCAAAACAATTTCCTTCCTGTTTCTCAATACATTTTATTTATAACCTTGTTGTTCTGTTCAAACAGGAAAAAATAACGGGGATATTTTGCAAACAAAGTTATAAATTTGCTGTCGCCAAAAGTTATAGTTCCCATTCCCAATGCTTATATATAATACTGTTATTGTTTGAATTTATGTTTTCTCTTATATTTGTTAGCTGTGACGATTTTTTTGTATTTGTAAAATAAAATTGAATTAAATCAGCTTCACGCTTTATCCCGCACTCAGCGGGGTAGGCAGAGGGAACGGAGTGTCTTAACACGACAAACCCAAACCGCCTTGTTTCAATCAGACGCTGTGTCTAGACGGCCTTAAATTAAATACATTAAATAAGTATATGTGGGTTTGATTTTCACTCGATGAAATTAAATATAAGACAGACGTCTTGAAGACATGAAGAGTTAGTTTCGAATTTATAATATAGGTATGGATTTATAAAAGTCGTATTTCATATGAAATTAACATTTTATAACACTAAATTTTAAGCATGAATTAGTTAATGTATATAATAAGAAAATATCTCAACGCGCAGTTCAGACGTAAGAATTAATTTGTTTACCTAAATCAATTAATTGCTATTAAAAATTAAATCAGGTTCTCGTTTCACTTCCCACATACGGCAGGGTAGGCAGAGAGAATCTAAATATTAAAACACTCCGTTCTCTACTTTCCGTTTAATCCTGGAGGCATTGCCGTGCTTGCCGAAATGAAAATATAAATTTAAATAAAGCGTAAAATATATATAAATATTAAAAATTAAAAGAACGGAGTAACATATCACTACACTTGTCATCTATGGCCATCTTTCAACTCTAGCTATCGGAGAAACAAATATTGAAAATAGGTCATGGTTTTGCTATAACATTGCTTGCAGATTTATTAGGATCTTTTGGCAATATGTGAACATTAATTATACCAAAATTATTATTGCATTCCCTAGAGGCTAATATTGCATAACCTAGCAATGTTATTGGTATTTCTGGCTATGTTATATTAAATCTGTATTAATATAAAGTCTATTTTTTATTTGGACAATATTTAAATAGAAATTATTTTAAAAGTCTTTATCAAAAATATTGATGTACTCTTAGTTAAAATAAAATAACCAGAGACCAGTCGTAGAGCAGGCGACAAACGTGTCATTGTAAATGCAACAGGTCTTGGATTAGATTCCCTTTAGAGGAAATATTACATTTCTTCGCTCTACTTACGACAGCAAAGCGCGGCGTTAATTTCCGCTACTCAACACCCACAATTTGAGTATCTTAACACCAGCTTTCATCTGTATGGAATGGAATTTGAAGATATGAGAAGTAATTAATTAAACATGAGCTGTTGCTCCAAATAATGATTAATATTTGAGTAGCTTTTAATGGGCGATACGATATTCATTAGGCTCTGACAAGTAATTCCATTGCAATCAAGAGGACGAAGGAGGAGCTGACTCACGTCACATTAATCATATTATCTTGGCCTATTGTGAGAGAATTTAAGGCTTAATTTCATATTATATTTTTTTATTAATAATATATTTTTTTCTTAAAACTGAAATTATAAAATTATTTCACACGCTCTTTTATGAAATCAAAATTTTTATATTTTTTTTATAAACGAAAGATAGATAAAAAGGGGGGTTGACTTTCAGTAACAGTATTATTTTAAATTAGAAATTTGCTCTCTGTATTAGGTGTATTTAGATTTAATAAAATAAAAAAAAATCACAGCAATCCAAGTTAGCGATGTACCTCAGCGTTTCTAAAACTTAATAACTAAGATCAAAATATTCTTGTCATAAAAATATGTTTTGTAAATCTTACAAACAGTTTATATCTTCTTAGAAAAATATATTTTTCATATTTTTACATTCTTTTAAATCTACACATATTTCTAAAATTTTTCAGTTGACTTGTAGTAGGTGGCAATTTAATAACTTTTTATTTATTTATAAATTCTAATATCAGCTGTGTCATAAATAAAACTAAAATATTAAAAGACCAAATCAGTTAAAAATTACCTACATTCATCCACATTCTCTACAAGGGAATTAGTCGAATCACTGACAACACTGTAGATACTTGACCTTAACACTTAATTAAGAAACTAATAATCATTTTTCTTTTGTTTAGAACTTGATTTGGACTACCTGGAGAGGGGTGGCGTCGGCAACTTGACAGTGGGCGGGGCGCCCAGTGTCGAACCTAGCCCAGACAGCTTAGATCTCATCAAGGTCGTTCTGTTGGGTGCACCAGCAGTTGGAAAAACTAGTATAATACAGGTAAATAAGATATTTAGTACATACTTATATAAATATACTAAGGTAAATGGTTCTCTTTGATGGGCAGCGAAATAAATGTGATCAGGTTCCCCCCAAGAGGATTTAATCCACAACCATCCAAACCAACCAACCAAATGTTATACCATACAAGTTAAAAGATGTAAATAAACTAGATCCATTAAATAAAATTTTGCCTATGGTGTAATCCCACATACAGCTTAATAAAAATTTTAATTATACTGACCATTTTATTTAAAAAACATGTTCATTTTCAGTTAGTTTTATTACGTTTTGCATATAGTCTACATTTTTTGGGTTAAAAACTCCATTCCTATTAAAATGTATGAGAAAATTTACATTTTACGGTTAACGTTTGTCGTGTCGGAGTTGACGGTATAACCAAATAACTAACTATTTCATACATAATACAAATGCTAATCATCTAGCTTTGCGTGGATAGTACGATGTAATCCTGTATCATTACTAAAACTGACATAAAACTCGGCGTTCAGTTCCTCCACTCAACACGCAATGAGTGTATTAACACTAGGTTCTCTCTGCCTATCCTGCTGTGTGTGGCATACAGCGTGAAGCTGATTTTTTTTTAATTTACTATTTTTGACAGAATTCCTTTTATTAGCTAGCGGCCCGTCCTCGGCTTCGCTCGCTTGAACTTTACGATAGTTGTTGTTATATATATTTGGTAAATCGTCCTCGTTTGGCTGTATCTTCCAGCCAAAGTCCTATAGAAATCGGTTCAGCTTTGCCGGAGATTCCCCCAAAAAAAAAAAAAATTGTTTGTGTTTTAGTATCGTATAAAAACTATCTATATGTGCATTTAAAAACACAGTTATTTTAAAATCATAGACGGAATCTTTAATTTTATTTATATGTATGGTTTGTCTAAAAATCCATCGCTACTCTAAACATTTCCTAATATATAGACTTTCACATACATATTTCATTATAATCTTTTTGCGTATATTAATGCCAAATAACAAAGATCCTGCTTAGATCAATCGCTGTCAACTGACCAATCAAGCCTCGAGTCCATGGTTTTATAGTTTAGGACCATATGACCAGAAAAATATAAAAAAAAATCCAAAGCGAAATTTGAACAACAAAAAATCTGCGTTAACTAAATTCATTTTATGTATGTAAACTTGTATTTACATTGCTAATATGATTTTTAAAATATTCATGCTTAGTAAAGAGCTTACTAAGATTGCTTACCTGACGCCTTGAAGACGGGCATGTATTTCACGGTGGGGTTTATACAGCTACTTTAGACGTTGAATAATAAATAGTAGCCTAATAACAAGAAAGGAAATTTGCCAGACGTGACAAGTATTTATTTATTTAGGTCGAAATTACAATAAATATGAATAATTGCTAAATATATATGTATATAGTGAAATATTTATTTACGTTTATATTTCAGAGGCAAAGCGTGGAGTTCTGCCGCCAGAATTCGGCAGAAAGTGGGGAACGGAGTATCTTAACACTAGGTTCTCTCTGCCTACCCTGCTGTGTGCGGGATATAACGTGAAGCTGATGTTGATGTTGATGTTGTTGCTAAGTATATTATAATACTAGCCCGTCCCGACTTCGCATTGGTGGATATTTGTGTTTTACATTTTTAGATAAGCGTAAAATAAAAGTATCTTCTAGAAGTAGTTCTAGTACTTTCTTTTTCCTATTATTACATGCTATATTTTTTTATTTTTATCTTTAAATATCTGTTTCTATTTTCAAAGTTTTTTGGATCTGGATCTCATTTTTAACAGTCCTATGGCCTCCTATACTACATATTTATTGTCTATATATTTTCCCTGAAGCGCTATAGCGGTAGGATTAGGATCGTACTTGTGATCCCTATTGAACGAAGTAAGCCGTCATGTAAACAAGTATAAAATATAAAAGTACCTTCAATTTCTCGAGGTCATTGATCGTCATGATGTAGAAGGACAGCATCTGACTGTAAACGCGATGGTTGTGGGTTCGATACTCAGAGCAATTAATTATTATAATAAGTATATCATATTATTGTACAAAATCATGCAAAAACTGAAAACGCGGCGTTCAGTTCCGTCACTCAACACACCATGCTTCCAGAATTCGTCAGCAACGGAATGGGCAACCGAAGTGTCTTAACACTAGGTTTCCAGGTTCTCCAGAACTTCAAATGAACAATACATTTCTTGACAAATATATATTATGTTAAATTTTACACCGAGCTTTTCTAGTTTATATGAAAGTTTTAATTTTGCTCTGGTATTAGAATAACGGACGATATCTTATCAGTTTTAAATTTTACTTAAAACTTGTTAAAAGTTTGCACGTGCTCTTTGATTTATAATGAGATATCTATTTCTTAGTGAAAAGGTTTAAGATGATTTTCTATATAAATGTAATAAGGTCATCGTGGCGCGATGGGTTTGGCACAGGGGTTGGCTGTAAACGCGACTGGTGGTGGGTTCGACCCCCACTCACAAAAATTAAATATTTTTTTAAATTTATATTTTTTTATATTTTTTTTAATTTTTATTTAATTTTGAATTTTGAATTTGAAAGATTGAACCAGGGCGAGGAAATGAAAAAAAGTATATATTTCTTTTCCTCATACTACTATATTTAATTATTTATATTAAATAAATATGAATAGGTACTATAAGCAAAGAGTTTCCATTAAAATTAACATACTAACAAAGTTGTTTGATAAACTTATAAATTCCAGTATAAATAAATTCAAAGACGACGGCAAAGTTCTTGGTAACAGGAAAAATTCCTTAGAGGGACGACACGGCTAGTTTCCTTCTGACCCTTATTTATTCCCCTAATTTACCTTTTCCTGGACAGTGGCAAAACATCCCTTGCCATTAATTGTGTTCTATTTTTGTTTTTCAATGGAACTTTACTTAAGATGGACAAGATAAAGGTTCACACAATAAAATTTGAAAAAAAAAGATGCAGAGAAGACTAATGTATTTTCTATTAAATTAATAAAGAGAACATAGTTTAATACACAATTGTTCTGTTTAATACACTGGATTAATATATTTCTAAATTCTTTTATGAATTTTTATTTATAATTTTTATTGTAAGAGTTTTTTTTTAATTTTATATTTAGCAGTATTTTAAGAGCTGACCTACTGAGGGCACCTGGTGTTAAACAAACAGAAGACCTCATTACATATACTATATTAATTACGATCGTCGGAATAATTAACGACGCGGAAATATATGTGTAGGGGAGAGCGGGGCCAAAAGTTCCGATTTTTTTTTAACCTCAAATATTGCTACGAATACTTGATTTCAGTATTTATACAATATAATCAAAATCAACTTACATATCTAGACTTGCAATTAAAACAGTAATTTGGGGTATTCTTTGTAAGACTTTTTTGTTATGAATTTTTTTATGACTGAAGTCGGAAAGTAACAACTTACCCCGAGTTGGGGCAAGTTGTTAACAGACCGGGGTAAATTGTTACCATATTTTTTAAAGCTATTATTTGCAAAATAAAAAACAATATATAATCGAACAAAGCCTGTTTATTTAAGGAATAATCAACAGTATCATAATAATCACCAGACGCAAAAGCAAATCTTTTTTAACCGACTTCGGTAAGAAAAGGAGATTATCAATTCGACTGTTTCTTTTTTTTATGTATGTTACTTCATAACTTTTGATTAGGTGAACCGATTTTGATTTTTTTTTATTTGAAAGGTAGTGCTTCCCATGTGGGAACTAATTTTTATTTGGTCTATTTTTGACAGTGGTATCTATGAGAAAATCACATAAGCATTAAATTTGTATTGGTACGTGTGCGACAAAATGACGAATGACTCAATATCACGCCAACCGATTCTAATGATTCTTTTCTTATTTGAAAGGATACACTTCAAGGATAGTTTGATGAAAGTTTGGTTAGGTTCTGATTATAAAATCCGGTCAAAATTGAGAAAATTTGTTTTTATTTTGGTAAATATTCATTATACTAGAATAGACAAGAGAAAACTTTGTTAAAATTATTGTCAGAAGTAAGATTCCCCATCGTTGCATTTCTTTTCAACCAACCTCAAAAAAGAAGTTTTCATTTTCAACCGACTTCAAAATAGGGAGAGGTTCCCAATTGGCCCGAATATTTTTTATGTATTTTCTTGTTAATATACCAAAATGTTAGTTTCCACAAAAATAATACCTAATTGAGTCAAGTTTTACATATCACAACAGATGCCACTCGTTACCAACCACTACCACCACAACCAACACTCAGTTAAGAAATATCCTTTTAAGGTTACTTATCACTTAAAATCGTAAAAAGAATTAATTTTGAACAAAAAAAATAATTTACATAAAATAAAACTTATTTTGATTTTGTTAAACCAAAATAATAAAATTTTATACCTTTAGGTTTTCGCACTTAATATGTATATGTAATTCTTTGGTAACAGTTTTTATCTTATTCCTGCAATCTTTGAAAACTACATCCCCTGCTTTTTGCATCAACTCATATGACACATAACCTCGAGTTGATTTTCGAGCATAAGTCCGCATGTTAATAAATTACAATATTTTTTTGTATGAAAAATTACAATATTTTTTTGTATGAAAAATTACAATATTTTTTTGTATGAAAAATTACAATATTTACATCCCATTTATTGGTACAAATGAATTGGCGAAAGTTTTTCTTCACAACAACAGGTCACAACATGCCCCAAAAAAAGGGAACATCTAGCCCCAAAAACACGTGTTGAAAAAAAATTAAATATAAATATGATATAGAAAACATAAATAATTTACAAATAGTGTTCCGAAATAGTAGGTAATATAATGTAAAAAAAACACTAACATACTCGAGGCTAATCGTTAAAATTTGTGAGATAGACCAAAAATATGAAATGCAAAAATATTTACAATCGTGCACCAACGACACCCGTGTGCTATTCCATTGGTTTCGGATGCCACTGGATTGTTCAATATGCTGGCCATGGGTGCGCTATCACATTGCATTTCACTATATGTTTACTAAATATTCCTATCACTTTTCTCCGCGAAATTATTTCCATCGGAACAACTTACCTCGGTAACTTTTAGCCCCGCTCTCCCCTACCTATAATATGAATTATGAACGATATGGTAGAAAATTGTAAAAAATATGGTAAAAATGTTAAAAAATAGATAAAAATGAAGGTATTTCGCTTTTTTGGCAACCGTGATACCAAGACATACCATTTCACTATACACGTGGAAGTTTTGGGTTCGATTTCACCTCGGGGTAACGATTTATTTACGCTATTCCTCACTCTAGTAACAAGATTATTTACATCTATTTTTTCCCGTAGAATAAAAGCCTGAATTTTTCATATGAGTAAGCATAAAACCAATCCCCTTCAACCCCACAAGCAATTTAGGCTGTAGAGTATACGTAAACACGTTCCTTCAGCTCATTTATATGCATATATCCTATCCCGAATATGATATAACTCGAAAATGTACGGAATAATATGCGCAATAACTGTCTCGTCGTGATCGTCTCTAATATTGTTGTTATTTATTATACATACATTCGGTTAAATACACTATTCTTCTTTATTCTAATATCCTAATTTTTTTTCAGCTTCACGCTGTATCCCGCACACAGCAGGGTAGACAGAGGGAAGTTAGTGTTAAGACAATCCGTTACCCGCTTTCTGTCGAATTCTGGAGGCATTGCGTGTTGAGTGGCAGAACTCAACGCCGCGCTTTGCCTCGACGCCAGAGCGAAGAAATGGAAATATAAACGTAAATAAATATTTCACTTCCTCGAGTGAATCGAACCCACAACCGTCGCGTTACAGTCACACCCTTGTGCGCACGACGGCCTTCTTTATTCTGATGTCCTATATTTGATGATAAATATTTATATTCTATACTAGTAGCTTATTTTTTTATCATATTTACTAATCTTAAATATTAATATGATAAAAAAAAAATATCAGTATGAAATATCTCTATAATATAAAATATATTTTATAAAAAAAAATTAGGTGGCCTCAATATTTAACTGTCAAAAAGGCCTATAAATTATACATAAGTATTTTACAAACATACATTATTTAATAAGAAAATAAAAATTAGCTACAGTTTTTCTTTTGTTTCCACAAGTGTTCCATACAGTGAACATAATGAAATTATATCTTAAAATAATAGCCATAATATATTATGTTTACAGAACTATGAAAAGTATAATGTTATAATAATCTATTTATATAAAATCGAAAGGTCACTCACTCTAAATCTCGGAAACTACAAGTGCTAGGAATCTCAAATTTTGCATAGGAGTTATTTATAGAACGTAGGCGCTCGCTAAGATGGAATTTGCAATATTCGACTTCTGAGGGGTTGTTTTTGGGGTTGAAAGTTTGTATGAAACTTCGTTACTACAAATGCTAGGAGTCTCGAATTTTGCATGGACGTCATTTTTGGGACGTATGTACTCATGAGGACAGTAATTAATAATAACATAGTTCACGCGGGCGAAGCCGCGGGCGGGCTGCTAGTTGTCTATTTGTTTAAAGATATATTCTATCTTACCCTATCTTATTTTATCTTTTTTAGTTTTCATCCATAAAATAACAAAGCGTTGGGACTCTATTCATCCAACTCGTATGTGACAATGGTAACTCATTTTCACTACTAAAAGTTCTCAGTCCAGTACCGACAAATAAATAACGTGTCTACAGGATGTTAGTTTCAAATGGAATAGTAATTTATAAAAATAAAAATATTAATTTATTTAATAAATTAGTTTTCTTTTTATAAAAAAAAGCGATTCAATTTAAAATTATTTTTTTAATTAGCATTTTAAAATTAGGTAACGACTTTTGAAAGAGTACGTGTGTGTCAGTCACTGAGTTTGAAATTCTATAATTGCTAAATAATCTCTATAATATGAATAAAAAAATAATTTGTGCTTGTATCGAGGACCCATGTTGAGGATCTACAGACGAAAATTCGAAAAAAAAACCATGTTCACTATAAATTAGTGATGCACTTATAATAATTCTTAATCTACAAATTTTTAATATCTGATAAATATTAAACCTTATAAGGTTCTTACAAAATACAACCTACATTATTTTACAATTACGATTATTTAATTACGATTATATAACATTTCTCTTGTTTAAACATAATTAGGCTAGCTATTAATAAGCTATTAATAGCTATTAATAACATATATAGCTATTAATAGCTATTAATAACATATATAGCTATTAATAGCTATTAATAACATAATAAGGTTAGCTATTAATAAGCCTTTTAAATAATATATACCTACTTGTATTGTTACATAGACTGTAGTATGTTTTCGTTGTTCTCATATATATCGCTAATGAAGTCAGGAGTCACGTACTCGTTAGTACCGATAGATTCCATTTATGACTCATTATTCCGATACGTGCCTTTGAATATGACTGTATGATGTTTCTCTTTTATTACAGAAATGTTTGTTTTTGTTTTTTTTGTTTAGCATCACCCTGTATTGGACACAGCAGTGTAGACAAAGGAAACCTAGTGTTGAAACACTCCGTTCCCAATTTTTCATCGAATTCTGGATGTTTTGTGTATTGAGTGGTGGAACTGAAAGCCTCGCTTTGCCTCGACACAACAGCGCACTTTGAACTGCACCACGACTGGACTCCAAAATAATCTTTATTTATTTATTTATTCTTTTGTATATTAATATTTTATAGAACAGTCTATTGATCTATACTTTTGTTAAGTATACTTATTTGTTACAGCAATTCGTCTGGAGCGACTTCTCGGAAGAGTACGTGCCTACCGACCGTAAGCACACATTCTATCCATCAGTGATCATCAATGAACATTTATATGAAGTGAAAATAACCGACGTGCCTGTTATACCATACTTCCCTATTAATTCCTATTACGAATGGGCCCATTATCGATTCTATGGTCTCAGAAATGCCACAGCATACATCCTTGTATTTGATTTGTCAAATGTGGAAACATTTCAATATATAAGAACATTGAGAGATCAAATGGTAGAAAGTAGGGATATGAGAAATGTACCAGTTTTGGTCGTTGGTAACAAGCAAGATCTTCTATGCAATACAGCCCCTTCGGCATCCAGTGGTCTTCAACAACTAGCTATGGCTGAAAGCGCATGTGGTGATTCAAGAGAAAAACGTAGGAATATTGTAAATTTAGTTCGTAAGCATTGGAAGTGTGGTTATGTGGAATGCTCTGCTAAATACAATTGGCGGGTGATAGCTGTGTTTAAGGAACTGATGGAGATGATAGATGCTTTAGAGTGGAGCGGTGGGGGAAAGAGTTCTGAGCTTCTGCCAGACTCATCGACAGGTGGCGGATCCTCGAATGATAATCGTTGTGTTGTTGCTTAGCACTTCTGATTACCAAAATTTGTGTTCAAAACATTGGGTTTCCTAAATCGTTATAAGGTTTAAAGATTTAGTGAGCGGACTATATAGTTGTTGATTGTTGCTTTGTAATTGATGCGGTTCTAGTGATATGTATGAAATTAATTTAAGAGAAAAAAAATAAAATGAAATCAGCTTCACTCTGTATCCCGCATGCAGCAGGGTAGACAGAGGGAACCTAGTGTTAAGACACTCAGTTTAAGAGAAAATTTCTCAATTTAATAATATGTAGGAGGTGGAGGAGTTTCTGGCGTACCTTTGTCTGGAAAAAGTTTTTTAATGATTCTTTTTGGTGAAGATAAAAGACTATAAATCTGTTAGAATCTAAATTTCTAATTAACGAGATAATCAATATAATTCCCCTCCTGCGTGAACCATTAAAAGAAAAAAGGAAAAAACAAGACCTTTGAAATGTACTTTACGATAACAAATAAAATTCCAATTCCGAATCCCTACAGATTGAAATAGAATTAATTGTACGAGAGTGTTTCAGGGTTCGTTAGGCCATCTATATAATACGTTATGGGAAAAGTTGAATAAAAGGGCCCTTTTGTTCTCTATTTATTATTCTGTTATGAATTCAAATAAGATGTAATTTAAGGTATTGTTTGCGTCTTTGTGAATTTTAAAGGTTCATACGTAACTTAAGCGTATTCAATTAAATATTTCTCTAGAGATATTTTCTCTTTAATTTTCAACTATTTTTTTTTGTGGGGTGGGCACGGATCTCCTCTATTTCTGCACCTACGGTAATATTAATAAGTATATAATTATATAAATTACACAAGATTTTTGAAATCATTCTACAGACGTTCAATGTTTAAATCATTAATAATAAGTCTAAAAATATCGCTTGTTCTCTATATTTTTGTAATGTCATAAGAAATCATTAGTAATATAATAATTAAGGACTTTTTAAATTAAAGCTTTAATAATTATATTCACCATTAAATTTCATGCCGATATTCTGTTTTTTTTTATGGCTTATTAAATATCTTTGGTACAAAAGATATTTATTTATGCGGCCAATTGTTATCTTCATACAATTATCGTTTGATCTCAGGAAATTATAAAGTCATTGGGCAAATTTGAATTCTTACTCTGTCGTAGATAAGAATATTAATTAAAAATTTTCCTGTTTACACTAAATCACGTAACGATGAGTGACTCTAAAGTGAAACTTACAGAAAAAATAAATATACACCTGTCAACTAATCTAAGGAAAAAGTTACTAATAAATTATTTTACAAATAAAATGCGCGATTTTAAATGTATTGTATAGATGCTGTGTTATATTACCTTTGGTATTCATTTATTTGAATGTGTTTTTGCCATTTTATTAGTTTTAACATAAAATTGTAAAAATAACAAAATGCTAAATTAAAACTGCATTTTCGTAGTATGGGATTTAAATTTGATTAGGGGTTAAAAAAAAGTATATAAGAAAGATAGAAAATATTAAAAAAAAATATCTTAGTATTTAAATAGAAATTCGAAAAAGTAAATTTCATACCCTATAATTAATAGAAAATATATTTTTCGATAAAGATAATATAAATTGTATGTACTCGTATGTTATCGCAAATACTTTATGCTTTATTTTATCTACATTCATTTCCCCACTCCTGCAAAACAAAAAAAGTGCGTCGCTAAACTCCGTGTAATCTCGAAACCTAAAATATATTTATATGTACATACATATTATTTTTCAATTCTTTTTTCAAGTTTATTTTGGAGTCTGTACGTTTGGCTGCAAATAGGTGAGCCGTTTCTTTGAAAGATCCTTTAATTAGAGAACGATAGAGCTTCTTTCATGGAGCTACGATTAAAAAAATCTAATAAATTTTGTTTACTTTATTTGTATATAAAAAAGATAATTTCAATATCAGTAGATTGTTCTATATTTTAAAATTTAACTTCATGCACATGATAACGGTTGGCTGGAGCCAGAAAGAAACAGAATATCGTGACAGGGTACTTTTACACTTTTCTACTTAACCTTCCGAATTAGATCTTTGTAACAATAAACTGATTGAGAGAGATTTTAACCGTCGTGAACTTCATGTTGTTTATTATTAATAAATAATAATTATTATAAGGCACTGTTTAATATTATCTAATGTTATAGAAAACTAGGAATTTAGTTAGAAATAGGAAGTTTTGTAGATATGTGTTGTTTGGTACACTGAGGCTTTATCTTCTGCTTGGTATCTAAATATATTTTTTTCTATATATTTTGTCCATAAAAATATGTTATAATAGTAATAATACTTAAATACTGACACATTTCTGCCAAAAAAAATGACTAAACCAAGAGCTTTTTAATAAAATATTATAATTCTGCTAACAATTCTTGTTAAATATATATATTCAATTTATTATAATTACGTACATGAATGTTGTTTCGTCAATTGAACTCCGCGTTGTGCTTACCTAGACTTAGTTAAATATATGTAGGATTAGCAATAATAAGTATGTTTATTTAATTTATACGGCCAGAAAATAAAAATAATCTCTTATTTTGTATTTCTTTCTTTTCCAGGCTTTGAGAAACAGATTCTATACATAACAAGTAACAATATTATATTTTTCCTTTTAAAATAATATCTGTATTAGTTAAAATATACAGGATGGAATTGTCAGCACCACTTTAAATGAAACCACAGTTTTAACTACTCTATAAAACCCTAATATAATTCAGAAAAAAAATAATTCCCAAAAATGAAAAAGTTATTTTCTCAAACAAAATAAATAATAAAATTATCGTTTTAAAATAAAACGCCATTTGTAAAGTACAACATAAACACGCACACACTTACCTGTCAAAGCGGCAACGTCGCTCACGTATGTGTGCGTCACACGATATACAGGTATGGATAAAAATCGTAAAATGAAAAAAAAAATCCTACGTCCAAACTGTTGAGGTACCTTGATTAATTTCTTTAGTTCTGGGTTTGAAATATTTTACCCTATATGCAGTTTCAGTAAAAGGAGCGCGGCCTCTTCCACTCTGTATACAAAGATTATTATGTCCTATGTCGCTTACTGCTTTAAATAATATTTTTTTTATTTTATAGGGCAACACTTTCAACATATCATAACCCAATTATGGTAATACTGTGTATTATTAAAATGTACAAAATGCAAATGATTTTAAGTTAATTTAAGTAATTGTACCTTAATGTTTAATTCAAGTTAAATGTAATGAAAATGTAACTGTCGTTACACAGAAGATTATATCAGAAAAACTATTATTGAGAGCCAGTATCATGTAATAGAACCTAAAACAATGCTTTTTTAATTTTTGTCTGTTTGTCTGTCCATTTGTGCACGCCAGTCTTAGAAACGGCTTTGCCAATTTAAATCTAATTTTCACTATTGTCACATTTACTTTTAATATTACTTTTTTATCAAGTTATTAAATCTTCTTCTGTTTTAAATGTTAAAATTGTATGTATGCTGAACCTATATTTAGTTTAGTTTTATCAAATTTATTTGTATTTATATATAAAATTATCAATCAATCTTTTGCTATATTCCGGTATATATCCCCTAATTATTATTTCCTCTGTTACCATATATTAATTTATCATTGCATATAATGGTATACTAAAAATAAAAAAAAGGTAATATTACTATGTGGACCTCAAAAACAGCGACAACAGAAATGGAAAGTCCAAAAGTAATTTGTATAAATAAAAATGTATGGTTTACAGAATAATTTTTCTTTATGGTCGTCAATCAATCCTAATTAAATTTACAAAATCTAAAACGAGCTTAGAAAAAGCTATCAGATATTGAAAGTCTATAGAAGTTCACCATCGCTTACTAATAAGTATAATTTCTTAAGCGAACTGTACATAAAATTGTTTCTGTGCGTAGAACCAGTTGTTATACAAATGTTACACGGTGCAATATAAAGTTGTGAACACTTTTGTTAGTTTGTTTTCTTTATCATCTTTTTTTTTTTAGACCTATTTGCTTAAAAATAACATTAAAAAATACAACAAATAATAAATAAATAATAGTTATTTCATATATATTTCATTTTTTTAGTGCATAAGAGCAAAAATACCATCTGTCTATATAGTATATTGTGTATAACTGAGAACGTTTTCTTAATGGGAGGTTGGATTAAACATCATCCAATATTAAAAAAATTGTAGTTGTTCTAAGAACAAGCAAAATTAAAAACGTCTAATGTCGATTTAAGGCAGACTCGTTTCCTTTTCGAAGATGATTTAAAATTGTTTCTTTTTTGCTGATGCTATTTTAATGCAAATAATAAGTGTTATTTTGATTACATTATTTTGTAGAGCAATTTTAAGCATATAATATCTCTACAATGTATTAGATATGATCCAATTTTTTGTATAAATTTCAGAATGTAAAAAGTGCGAAGTAAGATACCACCATTACGAACAATGCAGATATCAGCTGATAGAGTCCGAAATAAATAAAACAAATAAAAAAAATTAAAACGTTAAAATAAATAATTATTTTATCTTAACCCAAAAACAAATATTTGCTTATTACCCAATATTTACGAACATGATAATGATAAAATATAAGTATACATTGTCTTTTATAAATCAACCAAATATTTCTCATAGTACAATTAGTGAGAACAGTCATCAGACGTGACAAATGTGTGTTCAGGATACCATATGACCAGCCAAAAGAATATTAGTTTACGATGGTATTGCCACTGGAGGGCAATATTCGGAGAATTTGTGGCATCATGTCTCTTGCTGTCACTTGGCTGCCTTTCATGTGTACCAATTGATGGACTTCATCAAAACCCACCCCTTTACGCTCCAATTGGATTTGGAATGATTGTCCTTCTTTGTGTAGAAGCTTTTGGTCATATTTCTGGATCGCTAATGAATCCTGCAATATCATTAGCGTCTGTCATTTGTGAGAATATATCAATAAGTCTTGGAATAGCATTCAGTATAGCACAATGCGCGGGAGCCACGCTCGGCTATGGCATTTTGGTAATATGTTCCCCTATAAATTTATTACCTGGAAGTGTATGTGTCAATCAACCTCATCCAGAACATACGGTGTTCCAAGCAGTTTTTGTAGAGATATTATTTACTGGTGCTATATCACTTGTAGTTTGTCCCATGTGGGATCCAGTGAACAAAGGTAAAACTGAGGCTATTGGTCTAAAATTTGGCCTTATAATTGTTGGATTAGCAATCGGCAGTGGACCTTTAGGTGGAATTAGCATGAATCCAGCCAGATCTCTTGGGCCTGCAATATGGACTGGAAGGTGGACTAAACATTGGGTGTATTGGGTTGGACCATATATTGGAGCCATAGTTGCAACGGTATTTTATAAATATGTTTGGATGAAGGTCGAAAAAACCAAGGAATCCACAGTGCAAGCTTTGACACTTGATGTCAAAGATTGTATATAACATAATATTTAAGTAAATATAAATCTGAATATAATTTATTTGTAACATAAGATATTTCGTTAGAATTCAACAATGGAATCAAAGAAATTTTAGTGATTATCTTTTGTATGTTTTTATAGTTCTTAAAATAGACAGTAGAAAAAATTTACTTGGGAAATATTCTTTTTACTTTCTTATTCATATTAACCGCCATATACAATATTTTTTCTTCAACGGACGATAGTTTGAAAAAGAAATGGGGTAAGATATTTTTGGAATAGGGATCACTAGTGCATGACTCCAAGCATCATGAAATTCGGAAGAGGATAGGGACCAGTTAAAAATGTGACAAGAAAGGAAGAACTGAATTTAGAGTTAATAAAATGATGCGTCGGCTTATGTTGTCGCTACCTATCGCATCTGCTGGGATAACTGATATTAACAGGTAGAGGACAGTTAAAGGATCAGATCAGGAAGACAGTGAATAAATGGATTGCGTTAGGGTGTAGTATTTTAAAGTTGGAGCTGTCAATTACAATTTTGAGTCGACTTGTGAGTGTATATAAATGTAAATAGTAGATAATGATAAAGTAAATAATTTAAAATATATATTAGTTCTCATAAATAAATTACACTATAGTTATAAAGTTTTTTTTTTAATTTAAGTACCTAGCTATTCAATATTTTTTTTTAACTGAATTATCCCATTTGAATCCCCATATCATGTGAAATTCCTTTCCTGAAATTCGCCTGTTCAGTAGGTTGCTTTTGTTCTAAAGTAGATCTTATTCTTTGGCTTATGATTGTTGCAAAAAGTTTGTATAACGTCGACATAAGGCTTATGGGCCTATAATTTCAGATATCCTTAGAATCATTTTTTTGTAAATCAGTACAGACCTGTTCTTAAGACATCATTGGTAATATTATCTGATCTCGAGTTTTTGTCAGGTTTTACCTTTTTAATGGCCTCTATTACTTCTTAAACAGAAGACTGCACTGTCTATAAACTGAAACTCTGTATATAACATTTCCAGATACAAGGACGATGTGGTGTTAACTATACATGTTGGTAAATATATCGAGAAGATTCAAAAAAATGTATAAGATTTTACTTTTACAACAAACATAATAATCTCATATAATAAATAATAATTTAGGTCATCGAGTTGAAGTGACAGAAGCGCGTAACTGCAAGCGCGATAATTGTGGGTTCGATTTCTACTCGGCGAAATGAATTATTATTTATTAATATTTTCATTACTTTGTTCTGATAATAAGGCTAAGCCTGGCGTCCGCCACTCGCAGCACGCAACTCCTCGAAAATTCGCCGGAAAGTGATGAACAGAGTTTATTCGCTATATGCGGAATAAGCTAAAAATAAACACAACAAATTTAAATAAATAATGATTTTATCTTAAACAAAAAACAAAAGTTTGTTTATTATCCAATATTTACGAACAAGATAATGATAAAATATAAGCATACAAATGTCTTTTATAAATCAGCCATCAAGTACTTCTCAGAGTACAATTAATAAGCACAGTGATCAGACGTGCGTGATAAGTTTGCAGGATACCATCATCATACTTTCTTGGTGGTTGAATACATACAAATACATACCACCATGACTCGACAAAAGCATGGTGGTTCACGATGGTATTGGCACTGGAGGGCAATACTCGGAGAATTTGCGGCAACAGGTCTGCTGCTGGCACTTGGCTGCCTTACATGTTTACCACTTGATGGTCTTCATCAAAATCCACCCCTTTACACTCCAATAGGATTTGGAATGGTTATAATTCTGTGTGTAGAAGTTTTTAAGCATATTTCTGGAGCGTTAATGAATCCTGCAATGTCAATAGCGTCTGTCATCTGTGGGAATATATCAATAAGTCTTGGAATAGCATTCAGTATAGCACAATGCGCCGGAGCCACAGTTGGTTATGGTATTTTGGTGATATATTCCCCTGTAAATTTATTACCTGGAGATGTATGTGTCAATCAACCTCATCCAGAACATACGGTATTCCAAACAGTTTTCGTCGAGATATTCTTTACTGGTGCTTTATCGCTTTTAGTTTGTTCTATGTGGGATCCAGTGAACAAAGATAAAACTGAGGCTAATGCACTAAAATTTGGTCTTGTAGTTATTGGATTAGCAATCGGCAGTGGACCTTTAGGTGGAGTTAGTATGAATCCAGCAAGATCTCTTGGGCCTGCAATATGGACTGGAAGGTGGACTGCACATTGGGTGTATTGGGTTGGACCATGTATTGGAGCCATAGTTTCAACTGTGTTTTATAAATATATTTGGATGAAGGTCGAAAAATACAAGGAACCCCCAATGCAATCGTTGACCCTTGATGTAAATGGTGATAATTGTATATAACGTAATATTTAAGACTGATTCTTTATTTTATAGAATACTAGCGGACGCGCGCAGCTTCGCTTGCGTATTTAAGGGTGAATTCTAATAACCCATGAAACATGTGTTTAATTATATACGTTTAAGAGTCCGAATTTCAAATTTTATAAAAATTGGTGACGATTTAAAAAAAACCTATACAAACTTTCAACCCCTTATTTGCACCCTTAGGGGGAGAATTCTAGAAAACAATGAAACACGTGTTCAATTAAATACTTTTAAAAATCTAAATTTCAAATTTTATAAAAATCGGTGGCGATTTAAATTTTTTTCCATACAAACATTGAACCCCTATTTCACCCCTTCAGGGTTAAAACTTTTCAAAATCCCTTCTTAGTGGATGTCCAGATTACGAAAGTAAACTTTTGTCCAAATTTCACGGTTCTACTATTAGCGGTTACGGCTGTGCGTGCGTCTTACCTCAGTCAGTGAGGACAAGTCCTTTTATATATATAGATTAGGCACTTTAACGCGGCTTCGCTCGCGTGAACTTGTTTTTATAATATAGCCATATAAGGAAAATATTTTTGTTTATTTTTTTTTAATTAAAAATATAAAATCTCTAAGAATATAATGTGTACAAAGTTTTATGATAATAATTTAAGTAGTTTTGGCCTAGAAGCGTAACAAACAAACTTACATTCATATTTATATCTAATATTAATCTGATAATAATGTGATAGATTTTTTTTGCAGTATGAATGTAAATTAATTTTGTAATAATTTTCCTATATTTGTCTTTAGTTGATTAAATTTATTAAACAATAACAGATTGGTGATAAATAAATTACTGATATGAAAAATCTACACACTTATGACTTGCAATATACTTTAGGAAACTATTTTTACATTTATTTTGTCAGTTATCATTTATTATTATTAAATATTAATATTCATAAATATACCCCTAATAATATAGAATGCATTTGTCTCAGGAACTAGTGCTTCGAGTTGAAACAATATTTTAAAGTTTTATAGGGTTTATTTTTAGGGTTCTGTTCCTCAAAAGAAAAAAGCGTAATCCTCCCACTTTATGGTTCGTTTCGTTCTCGAGATCAAGTGGATGGAGCACAGAAAAGATAAGAACATTTATGCACTTAGTTTTTGATGAAATTAAAATGTTTTATGATGAAATTCGTCGTGACTCAAGACTTAAAGGATATTTCCTGTGGACCTATAATTATAATATTCAAAAATTGAGAAGAGCACGCAATGTCACCAGAATTCGGTGATAAAGGAGGAACGGAGTGTCTTTACACTAGGTTCCCTCTGCCTACTCTGCTGTGTGTGGGATACTTAAAGCTTATATTTGTATTAAACTTTTATAAGTCCTTCCTTCCTTCCTTCCTCCCTTCCTTTTGGCTTACAATAATAAAATTGGTACGGAACCGGCAGGCGAGACCGACCTGGACTTGACCGCTATTTTTAATCAAGAATATTATTATTTGTTTATAATTTATAAATAAATAATGTATATATTTGATAATTAATTTTAATCTTATTATTCCTTTTAATAATATAATCTATGATAAACGATATTAATTGTTAATTAAGAATTTATTAAGAAAACAAAGATTTATTTAATTACCAGCGGACCTGTGCGGCTTCGCCCGCTTGAACTATACGAAAATTTATTAAATCGTCGTGACTCGTGACAGTCGTCGTGATATTATTGAATTATTTTCAGCTTTCCATAGAAATATAAATACAATAGTGAAAATTCCAGTTAAGTTTAAGCGTGTTTTTCCGATTAGCGTGAAAAAACGCACAGACAGAAAATCGATGTTTTCTATTACATTGATACATGACGCCAATATTAGATTTTTATATATCTTCCATGTTCAACCATCAGTTATAATTTTATTATATGTATAGATAAGTACAGGTGATTAACATCATCATCATCAGCCTGTCGTCGTCCACTGCTGGACATAGGCCTAGCCAATGGCACGCCACTGAGCTCGATCTTCAGCTCTTCGTATCCAGCCGTTGCCAGCCACTTTGCGAATATCGTCTAGCTGAAGGGCGCCCTACATTACGTTTGCCGAGGCGTGGTCTCTACTCTAGAACGCGCTTACCCCAACGGTTATAGGTTCTGCGGCAAATGTGATTAACATAAGCTATAATATTTTAATGTTTTAAAAATTGTAAAGTTTAGTCATACTAAATATTATTTTTTTTATTTGTCAGAAAAATTATTGTCACTAGTTTTTTTTTTGCTAATGCCAGATCTCCAGATCCTAAAGTTAGGATGGGTGTATCAAAATAAAAATTGTAGTTATATTGTAAATTGTCAAACAATAGTGTACATATATTTTTATTAGCTTTACGTTATGTTCTGTGTACCTATAGCAGTGTAAGCAGAGGGAACCTTGTGTTAAGACACTCTGTTCCCCACTTTCCGCCGAATTTTCAAGGCATTGCGTGTTGAGTGGCAGAACTGATACCAGAGTGAACAAATGAAAATATTCATAAATAATAATCCATTCTTCTGAGTGGGAATCGAATCCACAACAGGCGCTCTTCCAGACGGCCTCTATATTTGATAGAAATATATTTTATAATTAAGTTATTCATATTCTCAAAAACTGCTCACTATTATTCATAAAACGTTCCTATAATATTATGACATTTTTGTTCATATTAATAAATCTTTTCATCAACTAACAATCGCGGGTGCATCCGCGAAATGCAGCCTGTATTAACATAATTTATTGAACAATATATATAATACATATAGACTGAGATCCCAGAGCCCCCAGACCAATGTCATTTTAGCAAAGCTGAAATTTTGAGCATCAATAGTCTAAAATGTAGGTAAGACGGTATGCATACTCTCAAACTTTAAAGTAGGCCTACCTTTCAGAGACAGCGCTAATTTAAGGTACACATCTAGCTACGTTAAAGTAGGAAACGCTCGTTTATAAATATTTTTTTAAGACTAATGTAATAAATGCACCCAGACCCAATCAGATGGCTCAATTATCTTCCCAGAACTCTTTCTGCCAAATTTAGCGCCAAATAACGGTATATCTCTATATATCGTTATTTTGCGCTAGCTGAAAGGGCCCCATTTTCAAGTTAGTGAGTAGGCACGCTGTCTTAAATTCATATGAAACTAATAATAGTTCTCAAAATTTCAGCTTTGTTAAAATGACGAAGATCTGGCGGCTCTGGGATCTTGGGCTAATACATATATGTCAAAGCAACGTCAGTGATATTTGATAAGATATCAATTAAAACTCATTAAATATTTAATTCCTTTGTTCTAGCGAGGGCTTGCCCACCTCACTGTCATTTATAATAGTGAATGTCATGTTTAAATATTTGATATCAGTTGCACGTGAGATCTGATGCGTAAATAATTAGACATGAGCAAATATCGTCGTCATACGTTTGTAAATTCATTTAAAAATTGTAATCATTTACATATGACAGCAAATTTATAAAAATAGATTTCCATACGAGTACATAATTATAGACGTGCTTAACCTAACCTAATTGTTGTTTCAATTTCAAAGGCCAGAGGTTGATTATGTCTTATTAATCTTCATTTCAACTTTTAAAACTCTCAGTTTATATGTCTTTCTATGACGTAATGAGTCATTTAATGGAAAATCTGATAACAATAGTCCCATACATTTGACATCAATTCCAACGCCTCTATAACCTACTTTCGATAGAGTTCAAAGACTGCTTGTTTACAGTGTTATCGGTAAATCTAAAAATACAGCACACGTAGTAAGGTCATTCACTTCAACGGATATTAGTCGGCAGGTAATAAATTTTCCTGTTGTTACTAAAACAATTTTATATACTCAATATGAGAAATACAAAATACTATAATAAAAATGTTTTAAAGTTTTAAATCAAAAGTATTACTTCCCTTAACGTAGTAAAAACTGGAGTTACTTTAAATGGTACTTATAATTTTCAAATAGGTATATTTCATTATTGTGCTCACGAAATATTTAATCATCGTCATAATAGGGTCACTAAAACCAAAAATATGAATTAAATTATTTTCCCATATATTTGCATAAAAATAATTGTTTAGAGCTTTTTTCACGCTTCATTAAACTAACTAATTAACTAATCGATTACGACGACTAACGAATTCTGGTGAAAATCTCAGAAGACAATAAAAAGTGGTAGAGAGCACACATAGAACTGTTACATCGAACGGATTTTACACAACCTATAAGGTGAATCACAGTGCGTTATCCTTAGCCCGTTATTAAAGTACGAGATGGCAGTGAACACACACCTCGTTTCCGTGACTGAAGACATTGTTATAAAAGAAGTTAAAAAACGGCCGTGCAGAACTATTCCATGGTGGCATCTACATTGGAGAGCTGTTTTAGCTGAACTGGTATCGACAACTTTACTAGTGTTCCTTGGCTGCATGACTTGTGTACCTCTAGATGGTGTGAATACTAATTCACCTCTATATGCTCCTCTTGGATTTGGATTCGTTGTACTATTCAATATACAAGCTTTTGGACATATATCTGGAGCGCACATGAATCCATCAGTTACGTTAGCAGCTGTTATTTGGGGTAAAATGCCTGTTAATCTAGGCGTAGCGTATGCTGTATCTCAATGTATTGGTGCAATTCTAGGATATGGCATTTTAATGGAATTATTACCATCAGATTCTCTACCTGGTGGAATTTGTATTACTGAACCTCATCTGAAGCATACAGTTAACCAAGCACTATTAGTAGAACTACTTTTGACTGCCGCGTTGGCTTTTATTGTTTGCTCTGTGTGGGATCCTGTTAACGAAGGGAAAAACGAATCGAATTCTATTAAATTTGGTCTTACAGTTTCTGGCTTAGCTATTGCGGGAGGTCCTCTAAATGGAGGTAGCATGAATCCAGCTCGATCTTTGGGACCTGCAATATGGACCGGAAGATGGACTTCACATTGGATTTATTGGGTTGGGCCACTACTTGGAGGAACAATGGCTGCTACATTTTATAAGCTTGTGTGGACAAAAGTGGAAAAAATTAAACACCCCAAAGTGCTCTCTTTGACCGATAATTTGATTGATGAAGTTTAGTTTAAACTATGATGCTAAATAATTTATTATATATAATAATTTAAGACTGCTATCGTATAAGTATATTCTATAATAAAATTTAGGGATTTAGGAAATATACTAACAAGTATTAGAATATTTAAGGAATATTAGATTTCATAAATTGTACAATTATATTAATAGTAATAGTAAATATGACAACAAAAAAAGCCAGTTTGTTTTGTTTTTCTTTTTATGTAAGTTTTAAATAAAAATATAAAGAAACAAGTACTTTCTAATAGAATATATTCAAACTACTTGGATAACGAAGATCGATAAATTATAATAACATTCGGCCAATGCGTATGCGTATTTGGGAATTTTAATTATGGCGTTCCGAGCGTGCCAGTTGAGCACATATCACTTCGCCAATATCACGTTGTAATAATACTTATGTGTTTGATGAACTCATTGCTAAAAATATCTCTATTCATGTATATTTCACGCTTCAGTTCCTACACCAATTACGAGACAAGCCGTGAAATCTCAAATATGGATGGTTACTTGTTAACGTTGCGTCGTGTGATTAACAACACCCTACCAATTACTCTTAATATTAATGAAATCATTGTTTAATAAAAATTTTAATTAAATCTTTAATATATGTTCAATATATTTTCAATAATATTTATTTCTTTTTTTAACTCATGTAGAGTGTATCCCGCGCATTGCAGTATAGATAGACCAAACTTGGGAACCTAGTGTAAAGGCACTCTGTTCCCATTTAGACACTTCCGTTCTCCATTTTCGGTCGAATTCTGGAGGTACTGCGTGTTGAGTGGCGGAATTCAACACCCCTCTTTGTGTCGACACCAGAGTGAAGAAATGAAAATATTAAATATTTTATTTCCTCGACTGGGAATTGAACCCACAACCGCGTTTAAAGTCACAAGCTTGTTCCACTTCACTTTCACAAAATATGTAATAAAAATAGTATAACAAAATCTAACTCTATTTAAAATTCATCAAAGGCACATTGGACGATCTAAAGCGAGGAAGGAGTCTATTGAAAGTCAATCGATATAATGTTATTCCAGATCTTGCTTTAATAGAAGTTTAGTTGGTACATTGAAATTGCCTCTTACTTTCCTATTTACACGTCAGAATAGGTGAACCTAGTGTTAAGACACTCCATTCTTATTTTATCTAAATTTTACAAGTATTGCATGTTAATGGTGGAAGTCAACGATACGCTTTGCCTTGTCACCAGAACAAGGAAACGAAAATGTTAAATATTTCATTTGCTCGAGTGGAAATCGTATACGCTCGTATGCCTTCGCTACCACTGGCTTCAAATGAATCTCAACTTCAAAGGAAAGCTTGAGCTTGTAATTTAGATAGTATTAGTTTTTCTATTTAACTATGCGAGCAAAATTGCAGTAAAATATAATATACTATACATTATAGTTTTATTATATCTATACATATTTAGGTACGATGGCTGGACACTGCTAAGGATAGGAATCGTGGCATTCCTTGGGGAGGATTTTACCCGAAAGGGGTCCATACAATTAACAAACAATAAAAATAATGAATAATTTAAAATCAAATTAAATATAAGTATCTATAAAATAAATAGTAACAAAACTTAATAAATCTAAATATATATAAATGATTAAAATTTTTATAACATAAATATCGATATTGTAATTTCTATAAAATGAAAAATCTAATATGATAATGTTATTAAATCACGAAAGTAAGTCAAATAAGCAAACAAGTAATTATCTATATATATAAAAGGACTTGTCCTCACTGACTGAGGTAAGACGCACGCACAGCCGTATCCGGTGATGGTAGAAACGTGAAATTTGGACAGATGTTTACTTTCGTAATCTGGACATCCACTAAGAAGGGATTTTGAAAAATTTTAACCCTAAAGGGGTAAATAGGGGTTCAAAGTTTGTATGGAAAAAAAATTAAATCGGCACCGATTTTCAGAAAATTTGAAATTTAGATTTTTAAAAGTATTTAATTGAACACGTATTTCATCGATTTCTATAATTCTCCCTCTAAGGGTGCAAATAAGGGGTTGAAAGTTTGTATGGAAAAATATTTAAAACGCCACCGATTATTATAAAATTTGAAATTTAGACTCTTAAAAATATTTAATTGAACATGTGTTTCATGGCTTTCTAGAATTCACCCCCTAAGGGTGCAAATAAGGGGTTGAAAGTTTGTATGGAAAAATCTTTAAATCGCCACCGATTTTTATAAAATTTGAAATTTAGACTTAAAAATATTTCATTGAACACATGTTTCATGGGTTATTAGAATTCACCCTTAAATAGGCAAGCGAAGCTGCGCACGTCCGCTAGTACAGTATATGCGGGCGAAGCCGCGAGCGGGTCGCTAGTACAAAATATATTTTGAAATAAAATAAACTGTAAGTGTTTGAATCTATATGTGTAGCTAACACAACTAGTATTTCTTGTCAACAGAACAATTTTCACTCGAATTATTGCCAACATTTCTAAAAATGGCCTCATTTATAACGCCGCCTCTCATGTTTCATAGTTACGGAATGAAATCTGAGCGTCGAAATTGTCTTTAATATTTTATAATTAAATAAAAATGCTTTGTTTCCACTTTACTGTGATAAATTGGGCTGTTTAAGACTAATTTTACAAAGTGAAAATAATGGCTTTTAGTATTTGGTAGATAATTAGGTTATATAACATGTTCTTATAATTTGGATCAAAAGTATAACATTATCGAGGGTTTTAAGGGAAGCTATCACGCTGTATCCTGCATATGACACGGTAGGCTAATATAGTGTTGAAACACTGTTCCCCATATTTTGCTCATTTTCGGGACTTTGCTTGTTAAAACCAGAGCGTGGAAATAAAAACAATAAATTCCGCCGAGTGGAAATCGGACCAACCAATTTACAGTCACATACTGTGTGGCAGCGCTACTACGTTTTATAGCTAAAAAGGGAGAAAATAGAAAAATAAACTTAATCTCTTACTTTTTTAAGAGAATGTAGTTTAACATTAATTTCTCTCTGCTCACTAATCTTTATGTTATAAAAAAATAATGCTATAAATAGATATATTTAAAAAATCACCCTCTAACTGCAGTCTGAACCAATTCTGCAAACACCGTATTTAAAATGTAAATGAACTCTCTTTGAAGTAAGAACGTGAAGAGCTTTAAGATAAGCTCTCTTTTTCTATTGAGCTATTTAAGAAAAAATAACATTTTGAGTTTGCAATCAATATACTATTTCTTGCTTTTTATAAGTAACTAGCGGACGCGCGCAGCCTCGCATGCTTATTTGCACCCTTAGGGGCGAATTCTAATAAACCATGAAACACGTCTTCAATCAAATATTTTTAAGAGTCTCAATTTCAAATCTTATAAAAATCAGTGGCGTTTTAAAGATTTTTCCATACAAACTTTCAAACCCTTATTGACACCCCTAGGGGATGAATTAAAATAAACCACGAAGCATGTGTTCAATAATATATTTTTAAGAGTCTAAATTTCAAATTTTATAATAATCGGTGGCGTTTTAAAGATTTTTCCATACAAACTTTCAACCCCTTATTTGCACCCTTAGAGGGAGAATTCTAGAAATCGATGAAATACGTGTTCAATTAAATACTTTTAAAAATCTAAATTTCAAATTTTATGAAAATCGGTGCCGATTTAATTTTTTTTCCATACAAACTTACAACCCCTATTTACCCCTTTAGGGTTAAAATTTTTCAAAATCCCTTCTTAGTGGATGTCCAGATTACGAAAGTAAACATCTGTCCAAGTTTGACGTTTTTACCATCAGCGTTTACGGCTGTGCGTGCGTGTTACCTCAGTCAGTGAGGACAAGTCCTTTTATATATATTGTAAGAAACTATTGGAAATATTAAATAAAGTGGGAAAGGTAATGAATTAAAACAAGGCTTCAAATAATTATTAAACAATCAAAGGGAATTATCTAGCAGTCTAATAACAAAATCTGGTTCTAAAGAATTCATCGGGCAGAGTGACGTTTGCGATCCTTTTCTTTCGGTCGCCGTTGACAGCCCATAAAGGTGCCAGCCAGTAATTAGAATCGTTTTTATATATCCTCTATGGTCATTATTTCTAACAATATAGATATTCATATTACGAATGATCTAATTAAATAATAAAAAATAATGAAATATTAATTTATATTTAGGTTATGTGTAATACTTGAACTGGTAAGTACAATATCTTAACAATAGATTCTCTCTGCTTTTTGCATTACAAAGTTTGAAACTGAAACTATAGTGGTGGTAATTGTGTAACTGTAAGCGCGACTGGCTGTGGATTTGACCTGAAATGAACCTGATTGACCTAGAGGAAATGAAATATTTATTTAAATTTATATCTTCATTTCTTCGCTCTGGTCTTGAGGCAAAGCGCGGCGATGAGTTCAGCTGAAAGTGGGTAATGGAGTATCTTAACATTAGGTTCCCTCTGCCTTAAATATGAAAAAGATAAAAAAAACCATATACAAAATAGTGTAGGAATTCTCATTCTACGCAGTGTCTGACAACGAAGTGAATAGCCATTATGATGATAATGTTGAGGATATTTTTAGCCAGATGATGATGATGATGATGGTATTCATAAATAAATGATAAAGAAAACATGGTGAATTTTTTACAATAAAGTTTATTTCAACTCAAATTGTATACAATATGTAAGTACATAACATTGTATGGTTATGAGACTATCAAAGTTTGAAACGATTATTATTTAAGGAATACATTCCTTAGGTTTTAATAGTTACAATGAAACATGTTACAATGAAAAATGAAAAATGCACTGTTGTATTTGGAGGTATATTACCTCATACCAGGTCTAATTTTCAGCGGCAATGGGATGTTTATAATGATTCTTGTAAATTTTGTGCCAGAATTGTAAACTTTCTTTGTGGAAATCTGGTTTTACAGATAAGGTACTATTTAATACCATATAATTAAGACTCTCTCCGTTCACTGCAGGCCACTTCGGATATGGAGAACCAGATACTACTGGGTTTCTGAAAAAAAAATAGATATTTAATCTTAAGCTAATGTAGAATTATAAAAAGTTTTTATACGTTTTCTAAAAACGTTGTGAATCTTTAAATTTCCAATTTCGCCTTTTGCTAGAGACCATTATCATGTGAAAGCCTGTGGTAAAGACATGTTGATATTTAAATATTTACCCCATTATTTTTTGTATAAAATGTATAATATTTAAATAATATAATAAAAACACTCTACTTACCCAGTTGTAATAAAATTAAGCCACAAGTCTCTCATGACTTTTTTCATTTTTCTGTACTCTGGTGATAGATTACTTTCATCTCCTGAATCCATGAGCGCATAATTTCCGGCGGTATGTCCGGCGCCGCGGGTATGTGTATATTTAATATATGGTTCATTTTTATCGACAAATTCGTATTGATATAAATATACTTGTTTGTTGCCAGCAGCTACCTGCAATTCTACACACCTTGCTGCTCCCACAGCAAATATAATGTCTGTATAATATTGTATAAACTCTGTAGCATCTTCTTTATCCACAGGCGTATCGTGAAAATAGAATTTTTTAATTTTATTTTCTACTTCTTTTTGGTCTTCTTTATCTTTGAATTTCAAATCCATAGGAAGAAATTGACTAAAATTTTTATTAATCTTATCAATCGACGACTTAAAATCATCGATACGATAAACGCCTTCCATTTTAGAAATACCATACAGCATAGGTAGTTTTGCGTAATTGCCACTTTTTAAAATATTTATAGGATAATCATCGAGGAAACGCTCTTGTCCAACATCAGGTTCAACACAGGGTCCAAATCCTGTTGAACTATCAGTACTGTGGTCGAAATCGATCGAAAAAAGCTTGTCATATGAGAGATTTTTATAAAAAGCTTCTAACTTTTTTAAATTATTGACATCAGCAAAACCTAATTGGCTTGCAAACTTTTTGCATTTGCGAGGGGATCAATTTGGACACTCCTTGGTGCAATGCTATTTCCACTTTCTGGGATTACTTTATGAAACAATCCTTTTGCTGCTTTCGAAAGCATCATGAGATCAACAGATGCGCCTCCAGCATCCCATCCATCAATAGTTACATCATTGGGATTCCACCAAACTTCGCAATATTTTTTTGAACCCATCGTAATAAAGCCAATTGATCCTTCATAGCTGCATTACCGGGTATGTCTTTAGTACCCAGGCTCAGGAAACCGTGTGGTCCAAGACGATAGTTAAAATTTACAATAACGACTTTTTTACTCTCTAGCAAATGAGTTGGTGATCTTATAGCACCATAAGTGAACTGATACGCTCCTCCGTGGAAAAATACTAGTACTGGTAAGCTAGTTTTATTTGTATCAGGCACAAATATGTTGGCAATTAGGCAGTCTTCTTTAGTCTTGTATTTAGGATTTTTGTTTACTACTTTACCATTTCGAGTACGTTCTCCTTGTGGACATACCACGAAATTTTGAACTGCTTCCAATGTCTTTTTCCATTTTGGTGCTGGAAGAGGTGCCTGAAAATATTAAATAAGTGTGATAAACGAAGAAAATGTATAGTATTTAAATGTGAATCTTATGTGTGTCTGGCTAAAGGTACAACTTTCGAAGTTCTAGTTGCCGAGTTAACTATCAAAAATAATAAATAGAAATTTTACTATTATTGATACTTCAGCAAATCCCCAAATTTTTTTAACAAAAAAAGAATTAAGATACTAAACTTATTTATCGAAAATTATATCTATGGCTTCTTGTCTAAAATATTTCGTATAGTTGTGATTGTGTGATATTATTCTAAAAAAAATAATTTATTCGAGTTAAGGAGCAATATAAATTAATTGTTCATTTTGAAATTAAAATATAAAATATTAAAAGGCTGTAGTTGTTTATATTTTATTTCATTTCAATAGCTTGAGGTATGAAATGTCGATTAATTTAGTTATCTAAATCATATTTTCTTATAATTGATCAAAGCTTTGAAATCTAATTAGAAATCTATTACTCTGTAACTTCGCAGCACAAGTATATTTTTCACTACCATAAACTTCTTATACAATTTTATCAATTTGTACGTTTTCACAGATTACGATTAATAAAATTATAAAAAAATAATGGTTGTACTTATAGATCTTTTTTCTTTAGATAAGTAATTTTATGTAGTTTCACAAACTATTAATAACTCCAAATTTAAAAAATTTAACCTTTTCAGTTTCACAGTCACATATATTGCAAAAACAGAATGTTTAACAGAACGACCAAAAAATGTGAAATAATTTACATAATTTATATGTACGAACAGATATTAAACATGAATATTACATGAATGTTAAATTAAATTAATTTTTTGAAACAGTAAATATTGATTATTATTACTTACAGCAAATTTGTTTTCTCCAGAAGGTGCTGTAGCGTATGGTATATTATAAAATTCAAAATAATCTTCTCCCTTGGGTCGGTATCCTCGTACAGGTCCTTGATCAATGTGTATAACACGATCTTCTAAGGACGTCGCTAGCTTTGCAAAAATACATAATAATAACCCCAGTCTAATCATCTTGATAGCTGTAAGAATAACTTACAATTAGCCACACTATATATAGACAAAGAAGTAATTTAGTAATAATATGGTTCATAATCTAAGTCTACTAATTTATATCTATATTTGAAGTAACATATATCTATGATTATAATAACTATATAAGAAATATCTAATAGAGAAATAGGAACACTTACACTGAATGAAGTACAGAAATATAATAATTTAAAAATACATCACCTGATATTTATATACGTGAATATTTACAATATAATATAATGAAATTCAGTAAAATCACTTGAAAAAACATTTTATTTTTGAATAATATGTTAAATAAATATTAGTTACAATAATAGTGATAAAAAATCTTAAATATTTCAATTTCAACCCGTCGTGGGGCCTGGGTCATAATTACCTACGCGTTTTCGAGTTTTAATTTGATTGTCTGTTCTTAATATGCGGAAGAGTTTGTTTGTTATTTAAGCTCTAAAATCTCCGGAACTACTGCTCGGATTTACTTTTTTTTAATTGTGTGAAAGCTACATTCCTGAGGAGTGCTATATACGTATTTAAACACAAAGGAAACGTTTCACATAGGGCACGTCCAGAGGGTGTCCAGACTAATACCTGTCCGATATTGGTTTGTGGGCATACGGGTACGCGACCCCGGATCCTCGAGCCGCCACTCTTATATCCTCATCCAGTCCGTAAGAATGGTGTCCCCCCCCCGTCTCCCCCTCCTTTCTCCAGCTCCCTCCTTTACCTATCCTACCCCCCTCTATTTTCCTCTCCCTTCGGTTTTTCCCCACAAAGGGGGTTTTGGAGGTCAGACGGCAGTCGCTCCAGGAAAACCACAAACAGCCACAATATGGAACGGACCAACAACAGACTGGGTACGGCTGGGGCGTCGCCGCGAAACGACGCGCAGGCACATCGCCCTACACCTGCGACAAGTGGGCAAGGGCTACCGTGTCAAGTACGGGCACGGTTAAAGACGCAAGTACCCAGAAGGAAACTCCGCTTTGCAACGTGGAATATTGGCTCTCTAAGCGGACGATGCAGGGAACTCGCAGATGTACTCATGAGACGTCGGGTCCAGTGTGCTTTCCTCCA
>HE667959.1:0-33694 GCA_000313835.2 Heliconius melpomene melpomene | reverse complement strand
ATCTTAAAAATGTAAAATAATTTCATTGATTTGCTATGATAAGTCTGGCAGTTGACTTTCGTCACTGAATAGGCTTTTTTTATTGATTCAAGCATAGCGTGAAAATGAAAATATAATAATTTAAAAATAAAAATACAATCAAAATCCCACAAAATCCATCGTATTAATTTTCTTACATATAAATAAATCCAAAAATATCCATAAAAAACATAAATCTACCAAATTGAAACATCAATCTACAAAGACTAACACGTCGGAACCCTCGTGCAGAGAAGTGAATTAGGGGGTGCGTCAGTCGTATGTGCAAATATAATAAAGGTTATGTCTGTATGTGGATATGTTCAAGGTTTTGCGGTAGAATATTTACAATTTAACCTTATTTTGTATTGTAATGCCTCTAAATTGGTAGTAAGTGAAATACGGAGTGATTGATCAATAGGTTTAAATTTATTTTTGAACTATTCACGTAAATAAAATTTAGGTGTCTGTCTGTGACTTCAAAATTAACCTGTACAGCAGTTTTTCGAGTACATATAGTTATTTACAAGATACTTTCTGTTTGACTGCGTGAGAATAATACAACAGAATTGGGAACAGCTGTACCGATTTTTATAGGACTCTCACAGCAAAATAGAGGGAGCTGTGGAACAACATATAGGCTACTTTTCCACTTATATACGAGCCGCTTTCATAGTTATGTAGATATTAAATAACAACAAAATATTTTTATTAAATACCATAGTTTTCGGAGCAAAATGAAATGATATGTTTGTTTTTCGTTTTGTGTTTTAATTAATTAATTTTATTTTATTATGGTGTAATAAAGTGTTAAAATAAAATAAATAAATAAAATTCCAAAATATTTAAACATATCTACTAAAATAATCAACTATTTTTTCCCAAGCCAGCTATATGGATATGGTTATTAATATTTAATAAATATTCGTATAATTCGAGAGTGTAATAAAAAAATAATTCATGAAAATTTGCATGTAAAATTTCCGAAACTATTACGTGATATCATATAATTGAGTCAGTTGACAGGAGCCGGGTATGAACCTTTCATTATGGAAGGGTCTGTTAAACCCGTTCAGGCGACATACCCTTCGTCATAATTGTAAAATAATATTTATTTTGAGGCCATTTGTGGCGTAGGTGCCCAAAGTGTGACTGTAAACGCGACTGGTAGTGGGTTCGATCCACACTCGAGGAAATGAAACATTTATTTAAATGTATATTTCCACTTCTTCGCTCTCGTGTTCAGGCGTTGAGTTACGCCACTCAATACGCAATGACTTCTAAATCCGACGGAAAGTGGGGAATGGAGTGTCTTAACACTAACACTAAATCTGAAAACATAATAATAAATCTTTTACAAATCTTTTATAATTTCAATATACTAAGTAACTTTAATTATTATTTGGGTACAGTATGTGAAAAGTAAGAGAACAGAGAGATTTTTTATTAAGTGATAATGGTAATATTTGCTAAAACCTCCAAAATGAACAAGCTTTCCATAAAACCCAGTCCTTAATTTCCATCTCATATTTGACGAATAAATGAAAAAAATAAACTAAAGCTCCGAAATGGGAGAATACTAAATGAAATTACCTAGCTTTTAGATTTTAGGACTTGTACAAAATTAATTTTGCTTTTTTTCCCAAGGAAATTCAACTTTATTTCTCCTTTAATAGTGTTATTTCATTTGTAAATGAAAAATTTGTAGACGCATTCACGTACAAAAGGCTACACGAGGTATATGAGCACAGTCAATGGTAATACGAAGGTCTAATTTTTTTTGATAACTAGGGTTGACAGCTTTAAAGCACTCTTCTGCTTCACGTTGTTTCCCGCAGAGGGAACCTAGTTAACACACTTTATTTCTCTCACTGTTCAATTTCCAAGCATCTATTTATAAAACGTTAATCATCGCTGTCTGTACATGCAAGATATAGACTAAAATCTATTAAATAATTTATGTATTAGAACCGAAAACAATTATTTTTTATTTTTTAAATCAAACAATCGGGCGAAGCTACGAGTGTACGACCTATTACAAAATATGAATATCCTTATTGTCAGCTTCACATTGTATCCCGCACACGGCAGGGTAGGCAAAGGGAACGTAGTGTTAAGATACTCCGTTCCCCACTTTCCTCCGAATGATTCGTGGTATTGCACGTAGAGTGGCGGAATTAAATGCCGCGCTTTCTTTCGTTGCCAGATCGCTCTGGAAACGAAAACATTGCATATTTCATTTCCTCGACTGGGTATTGAACTCACAACCATCGCGTAGTAGACGGCCTCAGTATAAAATAAATGTTATATTAACATTTATTTTATACTGAGGCTATTTATTTTATATCAACCTATTAATATTAATTTCGACAACCTTACACTCAATAGATTACACACAATCGCGCTTGACTACATATTCGGGGAAGCCGTTCAAAAACGTTTGTACGTATTTGATGAATTCTAACAATTGAAATATTGTAAATGTATTTCTGATGTAAATGGCTATACTTGTTATATATTTATTAGAGTAACGAATGTAAATGAATTGAATTTATTAGGTACTGTAATAATTGCGTTGAGACTTGAGTTCCACCTCTAAACATACAATGCTTCCAACAGAAAATGGAGAACGGAAGTGACTTAATGGGAACGGAGTATCATAAACACTGATTTCCCTCGGTTCGGTTCGGACGTTCCCTCTCTCTACCCTACGATACAGCGTGAAGTTAAGAAATACAACTTGAGCGTTTATTATAATGTTTTTTTTTTTCACAATATCTAAAGCTTTATGGTATTATTAATTAAGTTAAATGGTGAATATTTCACCATTGCACTTAAAAAGACAAAAATTAACAATTTAATCATAATCAGCTTCACTACCTATCCGTCACATAACAGAGAGAGCCTAGTGTTAAAACACTCCGCCGCCCAACACGCGATGTCTCCATATTGCGGGACTCAACGCTGCGCTTCACCTCGACTCCAGAGTGCAGAAATAATCAGGTGGAAATCGAATCTACAACCTCTTGCGTTTACGCTTGTAGGCCATGACTGGCCTCAAAAATTAAAAAAAAAAATTATACATTTTTCTTCCCTATCCACTGACATGTAAAGAATTTGCTTCGTTAACAGATAGCGCGAAATAACTCATCAAGTTGTATAAATTAAATTCACCGCATCATTTCTCTTACGCACAGATGTAACTGAGAAATTGGATAAAGCTGAGCATTTTTAAAATGTATTAATGATTTGTTTACGGTAAAAGGGTTATATTTTTTCAGCTTTACGCTGTACTTCTCATATAACAGATTAGACAGGGAAAGCCTAGTGTCTAGACACTATGTACCCCATTTTCGACCGTGGAGGTATTGCGTGTTAAGTGGCGGAACTCAACGCCCCACAACGAAAGTGAAATGTTTAATATTTTCATTTCTTCGCCCTAGTGTTGGATACTAGAACGCACCATAATTCAACGCGCGATGCTTTCAGAATCAGGCGGAAAGTGGAGAGCGGAGTGCCTTGACACTAGATTTCCTCTGCTTACATTACCACATGCTATATACAACGTGAAGCTAAAAAAATAGAAAAGATATATAGTAAAACAATTTCACTCTATTATTTCGAAAACAAAATCCCCATGACGTAATTTCGTCCTCTTAATATCTACAAAGGGACAGAACTGTCGCGTGATAAGACTCTATTACCATAAATGGTCACTCAATCCGGGTCATCTACAACCCAAGTATAAGTAAAGAGCTTCCCTATTCAACGTTTGTTATAGTTATGTTTATATATAATTGTTATACTAGTTATCGCCTGTTACTTTATCTGCTTTGGATTTCTAAGAGGTAAAATCAAAAATGGCATTTTTTCCCGTTTTATAAGAAATTTTAGACATCTTTCTTAGTGCTCCCCTACAGTATCACATCAGTACCTATATAGATGATTAATTTCAGTTTCCTTAGTGCTTAGGTTTTATATGTTTGTGATGATGATGTGAATGATTCTATTTCTATGTCTGGAAACTGAGGACACCGAAAAATCAAGAAAGAGGAGAGTCTCAACACCACGTTATCTTCGCCTGGTTTTTAACTTTTTCTTTCTTAAAGTAAAACATTTTTCAAACAACACATTTATTATACCGAACCGTTGTCATTGTTGTCTGTACCAAAATATTTTTTATATAAATCTTTGAACTGAGCATATATTTCTTGCGCGTTACTTTTAGGATCATCTTCCGAATGTGTATACTTATGTCCACAATAACACACGTGGTCTTTACCGCAAAAGGCCGGCTTCCCCATTGTCATACATTTTTTGATACATTGCCTCGCTACATCTAAATTTGGACAAAAATGGGCAATATGATGTCTTAATATTGGGCGCAATTGGATAAAGTCAGCTTCTGTTTGCTCGTGTGATGAATCTGGAATTACAATTTGAAATTAATGAAATAAAAGTCAAATGACGCAGTTGCACAGCGAATCACTGTAAGCCTTGTGGTTGCGGGTTCGATTACCGCTCAGGGAACAAACAAATTTCATTTGGCAAGACAAAGTGTGATCTTGAATTCCGACATTAAACACGCAATACCTCGAGTGTGGGTGAGAAACGCAAAAATGAGTGCCTTGACACTAGATTTTCTTTGCCGAAAATAAATACAAAATCATCAAATTTCTCCGTCCGGTTTTATTTGATATAATATAAAATTTAGAATTATTTATTTTCATAAGAGAAATCTTAAAAAAATACACATAACAGAATTATTACGAATCCCTTCATGTGCAAATCTGTGTCGTGGATGACTAGCTGTGTTCTATTCAGTTAGATAACTTGGCGAGTTCTAGTCAGGTATTTTGTGCATTCAATATACAGTTTATATAGTGTTCAAAGTTATTTTAAATATTAAAAAAAAATTACGCGAGTTTTCTTCGTCTTCGAAGTCCGTATCAGGATCAGGTGAGCGCATTTCTGAAATAACATTAAAATTGTATTACCTTTCTCATCTTTATGTATCAGTCTTAAATATTTAATAAATACCTAATAGTAGCCTCGAAAAGTTCATATGTAATACTAGCTAGTACTAGTACCATGCTAGATTGTATTTCTGTTTGCACCTTTCTCAATTCCCAAATACAAAATTACGGCTATCTGGCACATAGGCTGTTAACGTCACAGTTTGTGGAAACTCAAAAGTTACCTTACCTACCAACTAGGTAGGTAACTTAATATTTTTATTTCTTCGATTTGGTAACAAGGTAAAACGCGGCGTAGTGTTCCGCCACATATGCCTCCAGCATTCACCGGTTATTGGGGAACGCGTCTTAATAGAAACGGAGTATCTAAACACCAAGTTCCTAGGTTCCCTCTACCTACCCTATTATATACGGTATAAAAACAAAAATCTTACCAGATTTAGTATAGTTCTCACTATTTGGGGAAGTAACAGATAAACAATAACATTCGTCTTTCAGACAAAGCGATGACAGCGTCTTACATCTTAACTGACAAAACACGGTTCGAATACCAGAACAGTTAATTTCTTTAGTCCTAAGAGGGCTACTGAAGAAGTAATCTACATCAACTGGAAATTGAATTATTATTTATTTAGAAGAAAATGTCATTATACTTCTTGAGGCCAGTTGTGGCGTAGGGGAATAAGTGTATGACTGTAAAGGAACGGTTGCGGGTTAGATTCCCGCTCGGAAAAATTAATTCTTTAATATTTTCATTTTTTCACTCTGGTAACAAGGCAAATCGCTATTAATGCCTCGAGAATTTAATTGGAATGTCTTCATAGGAAAAGAGTGGGTTAATACTAAGCTCCCACTTTACATATGCTTTTCCTGCTTTTTGCGTGTTACAGCGTGATGCTATGTGCGGGTTACAGAGTTTGTTCTGGTGTCGAGACAGAGCGTGGCGTTAAGTTCTGCCATTCAACACGTAATGCCTCCAGAATTCAGTGGAAATTGTGAAACGGAGTATCTTAACACTAGATTACCGCTGCCTAGCCTGTTCTCTCCGGGATACAAAAGCTGAATAATAATAATTATCATAATTTTACTTACAACTACGTGTAATATGCAACATCGAAAATGTAATTAAAATACAACTAGCTACAACCATTTTGATTGATGAAATGAAATGGAGATAAGTCTCTATAGAAGGCAGTATGTAATCAATTTCACGCTTGCTTATTGACTATGTTTAATTATACATTTATCTATTTTTTTACTTTTCTTTTTAATTAAGTATGTTTTTGTACATACGATAATTAGTTCCTTGATATAGATTGTCATTGAAGACAATTTTCTTTATTTTTTAGCCATTTTGTGATAGCTCTAAGCAGTGATGTTTGTCCCAGACGACGTAATTATTATTTTTTCATTTTTTTTTCTAAAACACTCGTTTCTTATTAAGATAATTCTCTTCCTCTGCCTTACTTTCAACCGATTTCTTGAATGGGTGCGTGTTGAGTGGTGGAACTTTGTCTCGTTACCATCATTTCCTCCAATGGAAATCAAACCCACAACGCTTGTGCCCCAGCGCCACGACTGGTCTCGATAAAAATAATAAATTGAATTTTAAATATAAATTATAAATTTTCGTTTTACATAATATCAGTAAAAGTAAACATAACAATATTCTGTGAAATAATATTCAAACATTTTATGTAAATTATGCTCGATAAATTTAATTATAATGGTTAAATATTATTGAATTACTGCATTTTGTGTTTGAATAGAAAATTAAATTTTAACTTTTAACTTATTTTAATGTAAAATATCAATCATTATTATTATAGGGTTACATTTTCAGTAATTCCAATATAAGGGGAAGAACTGAAAACAAAACTATTTCCTACTTAATAATTCAATTCATTTTTCCTTTAGTACTAAAGGCATAAATTTTGAAGTCCAAGATCCAGAAAGTTTATGTCAAACAAAGCTAAATCCTGTCCAATTACAAGCACGCCATAACGAGCCCCGAGTGGCCGAAACTTCATTCTCTTATAGAAAGTGAAGCATTTCTTCTGTATAGCATTTCTTGTCTAAAGAAGAAGAATTGGTATAAGGTATGAGAGGGATGGTGGAAAAGGCAAATGGATAATATTTTTTCTTATTCGATTTCTCATTTTGCTTTTTCGTTTCTTTGTTTTCGTTATTAAGTCCAAATCAGAAAAGATATTTAGCACTTCAAAATTTTGCTGTCATAAATACTCGTACACATATACAAAAAGTCATTGGCAAAGTGATTTCGTGCGCAACTGGCACGTACTAAACGCCATAGTTAAGGAACTGAACTGAGCAAGCAAAAATTTGATAGGAAACATACATTACTACACTAAAATTTCTATTAAATTTCATTCAATTTTTATATTCTAAACAGTAATTAACATAAGATTAAGTTCAAAAAGATCTCAAGGTAATATTATTTTAATGAATCCTAGCATTTGAAGATTGAAATAAAAACAATCACATCGCTTCCGCTCCAATCTTACACCGGAAACAAAACCAACGATCCTAATGAACTCTCTGGAAACTGTTCCAGAAGTTTCCAACTAGTTCACCAGACTTGAGCTTTAAGAACCTTCGAAATTTTTTTTTACAAATAACTACGGTAGAGTTTTTGAATTAACGGCCCAAGTTCGCTAAAACTTCAGATCTTACTCTAGTATAATAAAACAATTATACTGATAGCTGAGAACTCTGCGTGATAACCATTTGGGATTCCGCTAGAATGTTAACTAGCTTTATATAATAAAGGGAATTGTAATCTAATCGAAATCTAATTCGTAGTTATGTTTAAAAAGCTTAACGTTCTTTCTCGCATAGTAGGTTAAGCAGAGAGAACGTAGTGTTAAGATACTTCGTTCACCACTCAATTTTCGAGATATTCGAAATATAGCCGTTTTTTTTATATATATTTTTATTATAGCTTAATAGATGGAACTGATTCATCAATTGATCTACCACAGGGGGTAATGAAAATAATTAGTAAAATAATTCCATTAAGTAGAATCGAAGCTACAATCATCGAGTTTAGAGACGCAGATAGGAAAGAGGAAAGATAGATATGGCCTCAATAAGAATTTATTTTCTACTTATATATTATGACAAGAAAAAATCATCTTATCAATTTAAATAAGTAGTAAAGAATTTCGTATTTCGTGAACTATAAAATACTTTAAATAAATTGAATGAAATATAAAAAATATTCTAATTGAACTAAATTAGTGTACTTATTTATTTTCTTTTACAAAAAAAAGGTAAAAGAGTAGACGTATAAAAAGCTTTCAGCATTAAAAGAGGTTCTTCCTCTTTCATAGTAACGAATAGCCACTTTGTAGAATATTCAATTTTTTATATTATTTTTATTTTATTTTTATTAGCTTCACGCTGTATCCCGCACACAACAGGGTAAGCAGCTGGAACATAGTGTTAAGATACTCCATTCCCCAGTTTCCACCAAATTCTGGAGGCATTGTGTGTTGAGTGAACCTTGTGACCTTGACACCGCCGCGAAGAAAATAATAAATATTTTATTTCCTCGCGTGGGAATCGAACTCACGACCTGTTACGTTCTACGCTTGTGCCCCTGCGCCACGACTGGCCTATATTACTTTTATAATAAACCAATTGGCTTTCACTATTCATATTCTTGAACGAGCAGTTCTCTTCTTAATATAAAAATCTTTATTAAAGTAGTCACCTTGCTGAGAAATTATGTTTTCATAAAGAAAAAACAGCTTTGTTTAGTCAGCTTTAATTTACTGCAGGTCGGGATCTTAAAGCGGGTTATTAAAGTTTATAGGGTCTTAGAAAATATATTCTTTCTTGGGTGTACTGTAGTTTTTTGACGGTAATGGTGGTTAAATATGAAAAAAAATATTTGCTATTTTTTTATTTTGTCATCAGTTGGTTCGCCTTTCAATACGTATTTTGTATATAATAGATATTTTTTATGTAAAAAATTTACACAGGACTCCCTCAGGCTTTCCAGCTATGTGGAAGCTACACTGGCTGCTTTTTTCCTATTTCACACATCTTTCTTATTTATTCGGACACTTATTACTAAGTGGCACTCACTTAAACTTAACTGAGAAAGTAAAAGTGAACTAAATGTTGAAACGTCATTAGAACCCCTACCCAGTAATATACGTTTGGATTAGTATTTTTAAATATTTTTATCGCCAATGACCATCTAATCGAAATAAAATATGTAAGACAACTTCTTGATTTATTTGACCTATAAAATTAATAATTTCAAAATGTTAATTACTTTAAACTGTCATTAAAATTTCAATATTTTTGAAAGGAACTCAAAGCACTATACATTATGAAACATTGTTCTGTTCAAATTACAAGTTAGTTATTACTTTAGCCTTATAGCCTATTAAATATTCACTTGAAAAATATTTTTCCTCTTCATGCAAAATTTATTTTAGAAGCTGTTGTTTTATTAGAAATTTTGGGCTTTATTAAAGTTTATACCAATTTATGTTGTAAAGTATAAACTTGTGACTAAACGAAGATTAATTAGAGCAACGAGAAGCTAAAATCACGATTTTCAATATATTGTTAATAAAACAAACGTTTAACTTTTAGATTCGATGTATTGCAAAGTAAATGGTAAAAGTTTGTAAAGTACTTAGAATGGAAGTAACTTTGAAGTTCGCCTTGTGCTAATACAATACCCTTATATGGGGGGTTGTGATATCTCATAGGGATAAGACAAATTGTGAAATTATGTTTAGGTTTTGGTATGTTTTTAGCTTCGCGATGTATCCCGCCCATAGCAGGATAGGCAGATACCTAGTGTTACGTCACTCCGTTCTCAATTTTCCACCGAATTATGGAAAGCTACTTTCATTTCCTCTTTCTGCTTACGAGGTAAAAGCGCGGAGTTAAGTTCTGCCACTTAATACGCTATACTTAAAGAAGTCAGCGAAAAATGAGGAACAGATAAATCTTAATGAAAATGGAGTGTCTTAACACTAGATAAGTTGCTGATTTCTTTGCCCAACCCTACTCTGAAGCTGAGAGAAAGAGAGAAAGAGAAATAAAGAAATTAAATAATGTATTTATTTAATTACTCAATAATTTAGTGCAATAATTTAATTTTCTTAAAAGTATAACAAATGTTTCCATTAAAAATTTAGAATACATATGGCTTTCGGCTAGCGACGTACTCCTTAACGCCGGGCAGAGACAGCACCTTCTGTACGAGGGCTGCAACATGAGGGTATTTCTTTTCGATTTGCTCTCCCAAAATTAAGTTGGCAGCTTCTACGATGCCGATGAAGACAAAGTCAACCCAGCTTAACTGAAAGAATAAAATAAATGTTTAATAATCTGATATTATTTGTAGAATTTTAAAAATAAAATCAAATGGTGGATAAAATATTTTGGTGGGGATAGAATTATACGTTGTGTTCCTGTAAGGAAATTTTAATCTTAAATAGATTTGTTTATCAAGTCAATTAAATGGCAATTAATATAATATTATGTATAAATATACGGAAGTATGAATTATTAAATATGTTCGTTTTCTCGCCGCTCAACACACCATATCTTGAAAAGTCAGCGGATAGCTTTAGGTTCCCTCTGCCTACCTAGAAGCAAAGAAGGATAATTATAGGTTTACTATTTTTAAATGTACTTACTTTTCCTCCAAAGAATCCCTTGTTCTTGATTAAATCCTTTTCAAATCTGGAGAAGAAGAAATCTACACTTTCTGCCAAGATTTCCTTCTTGATTACTTCTTTCTTTACTGGGTCTTGTTCTCTGATGAATTGCACTACCTCTGCATCGTAAAGAAATTTATAGAATATTATTCATCTTTAAAAACAAATGTAGTTTAGATAATGAACATGTATATCATAATTATATGAAAAGTCAAAAAAAGTCCAACAAATTGCTAAAGACCAGAAAATATAAACTTACTTGACCAAAAATCATAAACGTTGAACACAACAGCGTCTAACACCGCCTGGTCCCAAGGATCACTGGGTACCAATTTGTTGGCATTGCCAACATAGCGAGCGATAGCCAAGGACTGGTTGAGACTGCGGTTACCCTCTTCGTAGAGAGGCAACTGGCCGTAGGGTAGAGCTAGAAATATTTATAAAATTTATTCCCACTCGGGACAAATATCTAATATTTTTATTACCTCGATCTGGTATCGAAACAAAACGTTACCAGAACGGCGTTGAGTTCCACTTTTCGCCGTTCAAATGTCTTGAAATTTGGACCTTACATAGGATAGGACTTTCTTCTGTTACCTTTCTATATGGATTTAGCATTCCAGCGTTAGTGTTTTAGAAAGGAACGAAAAATAGTTAATTCCCCCGAATAGAAATCGAACCCATAACTCCATATCTCTGCGCTATAATAACAAAACATAAAAAAAAATACTTACAATCTTTGACACTCTTAATAGGCCAGCTCTTGTGGTCGTATCTTATATCTTCGAACTTCTGTTTTCCATAGTGCAGGATGTATCTGATGCCCTCTCCAATGCCATTGACGTCGAAGTAATGCAGCTTCTTTGCCATTTTTGCATAGCATGAACTACTTAAATAAAACGATCGTAAACACGCCGGTATTTATACTGTTTGCTCTCGTCTTATCAGACAAACAAGGGATTTTCTACGGTTCTGGTTGTCTTTTCTTCGATTTCTTTTATTTAATATAATTTATTAACTCAATTGGTGAACCGTTACAATAAACAGGAAAATTAATAGTTTTTGTTCCCATGATTATTAAAATTTAAGTAATAATTTTAGTTTGAAGCCCTTCTGCTTTTTGCTTCTTGTCAAATATGATTTTAATTTGAAACTTTAACCTTACGTTTAATAATATTTAAATTTGCCCAATTGATGCCATTGTACAAATTTCTATATCACACACATTTCTAATAATTTTAAGATTTATCTTTAAAAAAATCTAAATATATAAATAATATAACAAAAGAAAACAGACAAAACTAACCGAAAAAAATATATAATTACATTTCGCATCCCATAATATTACAAATCATTGTGATAATACTCAATGACAACATAATGACGATTGATTAATTTACATTGTTTACATAATAAACGCTTATCTATGTTATGTTTATTATAAAACTGTTTAAATTATTTTCTATATCGCGCTCTTACAGGTTCATAGAAATATTTACTTGCTATTTCTACATTTTTGTGCTCTAGCTTCTAACTTCGTCAAGATGTAATTATAGTTTATAAAAGCTGTTTTTAAAATTTCGCATAAAATGAATAACCGAGAAATAAATAACTTAATAAACTATAGTCCCAGATATATAATTTCCTCTAAAAATCAGTCTAGCAGGTAAAATTATATCTTTAAATGCAAACCATCTATTTAGTCCGGGCCGAGTTTCCAAGCATGTAGGCAATAAAGTACTTCCTTAGGCGTAGCAAACTGCGAAACTGTAAATTACTGGAAGCTCCTACTGTCGTCGCAGTCTTTCGGTATGGTCGTAATATCAACGATTATATCATTATTTTTAATTAAAATATATATATAAAGAAATAAACTTACTTGAGGGTTGTAGGTTCTATCCCGACTAGGGGGTACGATTATACATAATCTATTATAGTTTCCACGCTCTGGTAGAGGAGGCGCAGCTTTGAGTTCTGATACTCAACAAGCAAAGTCGAAAATTCAATGAAAAGTGAGGAATGAGGTGTTTTTAAATCGGAAAGCTGCTTTTTTGTTTTTATTGAGAAAAACTCTTTAAATCCTTTAAACCTTATAGCATTTTATGATATAAGAGTTAAATTAATTTAAAATAGCAAATATTCTATCACATCGTTCTTATCTCACATGTACTTCATTCAAAGTGGCATTGGTAAGTTATTTGTGCTCAACTGGTAACTTAAAAGTCATAAATAAAAATCTATGAAACTATTATTTACAAAAATTTTAATTATTTTAGGAAAAAAAGATAATTTGCTTATTTTTTATTATATTTATTAACGCTTTAAGAAGCACCATACTATACTTTCTTTCACCGCAATTTACAAAGTAAATATCGCATCGTTCGTTTCTTCGTTAGTTTCCAATGGTACGGTCAGATGTACGACTATAAACTTTAACGAGTACAGTTAAGTTATTAGTTTATCTAATTAAATAATATGTAAAATTAATAAGAAATCATTATTAATGAGGCCGTCGTAGTGCAGCGGGTCAATGTTTGTCTGTTAACACTGCTATTGTGGATTTGATTCCCAGTCGAGGAATTGTGTTATTTCCATTGCGCCGCTGGAATCTCTGTCTCGTAAATTGGAAAAATATAAGATTGATAGTTAAAGCACATTGTATTGTATTAGCAGAAGGTGAATAAAACAACTTTTTGTTGTTGCTTAATTAACGGCATCGTCTTATATCAATGTTTTTTAAAATATTATTCAAGATCTACAAAAAAATACTTCTTTTGGAAACATTTAAAAATGTGAACGTATTTGGATTCGAACCGACGCCTCTTAGCAAACGTATTACCTAATGGTCAAAGGACTTGGACGGTGTCTGTCTGCACCCACGGTTCAGATCTCGCTACGTTTAAATTTTCAAACTTTTCGAAAGACATATATTTCAGTTAACACATTAAAAATTAAATATCACGACGTCTAACTTTAAAAGATATTAAGAAATTATACAAAATTTCAAATAAAGATAGCGGAGTGGATACGAGAGCTGGAGTTATTTACGATCCTGCCACGTTATCTCAGCTCGTGCCAGGGATGGTCAATGTATGTTGCAAACACTACGGTAACTTAAATGAAAACTAAGAAAAAAATTAAATCAGCTTCACCTGTATTCCACATGCAGCAAGATAGACAGATGGAACTTAGTGTTAAGACACTCTGTTCTCCATTTTCCGCTGAATTACGAAGGCGGTTGTGTGGCGGAACACTACTCCGCGCTTTGCCTCGACACCAGAGCGAGGAAATGAGAATATAAATTTAAATTGTCGATATTCACTCGAGGAAATGAAATATTTAATTAAAATTATATTTCCTTTTCTTCACTTTGGTGTCGAGGCAAAGTGCGGCGTTGAGTTCCCAAACAACAGGTAATGCCCCCAAAGTTCGGTGGAAAGGCTCACTCGGCTTACGGCCTGCTGTGTGCGGGATAAAGCGTGAAGCTGATTTATTTTTATTTATTAATGTAGGTAAAATGTTGGAAGCTTCTGCATTAAACAAGACGACACAGCAATTATGGACATGGGCCAAGAAATAAAACCACATAAGAGGTTATCGAAGAATCAATCTTAAACAATTCATGGGAATGAAGTCGTTTCTCAATTCAAGGGGTTCCAACTGTAAAATTTGGTCATAAGAAAAAAAAAATATTATGTGAGACATACAAAATAAATGAAAAACTTTTATACATATATGTGCTTATTCCCTGAGTTATCATTCTATAGATTTTTTGGGTATAGTACCACAGACAAGGGGTAAAATGGAACCCTATTACTCCGCTGTCCGTCTCTGTAGCTGTCTGTTTATATCTTTAGCGCATTTTAAAATTTGTGTAGTAAGTATTTTTTCTTCAATACAGGTTTGTAATGATTTAAAAATATTATTGTATTGAATCTTTTAAATCTTAATGTAGTCAAAACAATATTTTATCTGTGAACAATTTTGTTTACATTTAATAAAAACTGATAACTTATCTATATTATATCTTAGTAATTAAGTTCGTCAGGTTGCAGCGTCTAATTGCAAACGCGACGGTTGTGGGTTCGATGAATAGTTGTTCAATCATTCATTTCCTCGGTCTGATAATAAAACAGAACGCAGCGTTGAGTTACACCATTCCATTATTATTCTTTTTTAATTTATCTATGATATATTTTTATAAAAAAATATATAATTTTAAAATAATTGCATATTATGCCTCTACATTATTCCTCCAACGGTATATACATATATAGAATGTCACAAAACCCCATTTTCCTTAAAGAAATGTAATCCACTTGGAAACTCTTATTTCAAATGAGCTTAAGTTTTGAACACATCATAGCGTTTCTTTCACCAAAATGATCAAATATGCACCCTCGTACGTACCTACTGCCTTTACTTCATCATATATATATAAGAAAAAATATGAGGGTAGCTCAATTTTAACAATACATTGCTACTTTTATTACTGTTTAAAGAAATAAATATTATAGAAAATATTCAATGTATATTGATTTCAGTTTTACTTATTTTCTTTTACATGATGGAAATTCAAAGTGAGGGGGGCTGATCGTATCGGTAATGTTTTTCACCCTATGTATAAATTTTGCAATGTATGGACATATTGTCCTTGTATTTCCGTTTTAAAAAGATTCTTGATGTAGATGGTGTGGTCGGATGGTTGAAATTGTATTGTTTTATCTGATTTTAATAGAAAAACTTGACGTTTTAAGGTAAGGTATAAATAGAATAAAAACTTGTGTGTTTTAATATTTGTCTACATAATTTTTGCATTTTTAAAGCGTTATTGAGGGTGTGGTGGCGCGCAAGAGTGTGACTGTAACGCGATGGTTTTGGGTTCGATCCTCGCTCGGAGGAATGGATTATTACTTATTTATATCCTCGTACCTCTTGATAACATTGATTTAGAAGTTAGATTTTTGTGTGTGCTTTAAGGGACCGTGGGCCTAAATATGTGACTTTAGTTCCAGCTTCCTATATAAATAGGAAACCCTAAAGAAATATAAACTAGGCAAAAATACATATACATAATTAATAAAAAAACAAAATAAAGTGTATATAAAAGTAAAAAGCATAAAAAATCAAATAACCATTACATAGGAGAGTGCACAATGTTTCAAATCTCTATAGACGTGACGTAATCCCGCGCCGTGACCGCTGTCCGAATAGTGAAGCATGTTCTGGATGATATATGAAAATCGTTTTAAAATTTTATTTAGCTTTTTAAGCTCCATAAGCTGAGAGAGCTTTATTTATTTTGTTATATGAATAGTGGACGTGTTTTGACTATTTAATGAATTTGTCTTTTTTTTTAGAAATTACTAGGTTTTAATATTGTGGATTTTTTTTAGATAGTTTTTCGCCGAATCCCGGCGGCATTGCTTGTAGATTGACAGAACTCAAAAGTAGAAATTAAAATATTCAATATTTCCTTTCATCAAGTGAGAATCAAACCCACTACCTATCGCACTTACAGTCACACGCTTGTAACTTTACGCCACCACTGGTTTCAATTATTATTAATTAAACAAAACTACTTAATCTACCAAAATCCTTAAAAGCTTCCAAAGACATTTCATTATTAAAATCAAAAGGCAATGTGTGAATATTTTGTTTTATATTTCAGTAAACGTGACATGACGGTAGTGACCGCTGTCGCGTTCACGTTGCGGGTAAAATTCGGCGTGACACCCCGCTGGTAAGTCGGGGAGACGGGTTAGCTCATTTAGTTTTACTGGCTTAGACAAATGTAATGGTTTGTACTCGTATGCAATATTAAATTTGATTCACATTTCTACGAGTATTTAGACTAAGTGGGACGTTTGATGTTGCAATAAAAAACTAAATAATAGATCAATATATTAAAAATAAATTATAAGCAAAAAATCATTTTTAGAAAAAGCTTTTATTTAAACGCTTTAAAAAAGAGAAAATAAAATTTGTCTTTTAAATTTTAACTATCAACTCATAACTTCATTGTACACATTTTATATGATCAAAAAGCTTGTCGCGCGATTTACTTGTGTAACTAAACTAGTGCTAATTTAATTATGTAAAATCTGCTAAGTTTCAATTTTTAAAGTTTCAATTTAATTAAATTTTGATTAACGCGACAAGCTTTTATGATCGTATAAAATGTGTACAATGAGGTTATGAGTTGATAGTTAAAATTTAAAAGACAAATTTTATTTTCTCCTTTTTAAAGCGTTTAAATAAAAGCTTTTTCTAAAAATGATTTTTTGCTTATAATTTATTTTTTACTTTTTAGTTACCACTGCCTGGGTTTCTCACACTAGAGACATGTACCACGATTCCGCTTCCATGGTTAGGAATGCTGTTGGCGACACTAGACCCTTCCCGATTACAGTGGGGGTTCACCAGGGCTCGACTCTTAGTCCGTTCTTATTCAATGTAGTGCAGCCTCCATGGCTGATGATGTATGCCGACGACATAGCACTGATTGACGAGAACCGACTGACGCTGGAGCGTAGTGAACCTCTGGAAGGGTACGCTTGAGAATGGCGGTCTTAAACTAAATGTGTCGAAGACCGAGTACATGGCCTGCGGGAGCCCGGACTCGAGCACGATCCTCATAGGTCCTGAGCCAGCCGTTAAGTCAGAAAAGTTCAGGTACCTTGGATCCGTTATGCACGAGTCTGGAGGCATCGATCACGATGTCAATGGCCGGATAAGTGCTGCCTGGGCCAAATGGCGGGAGGTCACTGGTGTGGTCTGTGACCGAAGAAAACCGCTAAGCTCAAGGGACTGATATACAAGAGCATCATACGACCGGTTCTTTTATACGGCAGCGAATGTTGGCCAGCACTATCTCGGCACACTCAGGAGCTTCACGTCACGGAAATGAAGATGCTGAGGTGGATGTGCGGCGTAACGCGGTCTGACCGCATACGCAACACATTCGTTCGAGGTAGTCTTGGGGTCCGTGACGTAGTGGGTAAGCTCCAAGAGCGTCGCCTGAGATGGTTTGGCCACTTTACGCGCCGGTCTAAGAACTATGTCGGATGCAAGTGCCTTGCTATATCAGTTCCTGGAGTGAGACCTCCTGGACGCCCAAGGAAGCGCTGGTTGGATGTTATGATGCCGGATATGACGTATGTGATTAGAACCACCGAAGACGCAAAAGACCGCGCAAAGTGAAGTAGGTTGAGTAAGAAGGCAAACCCTGGCAGTAGCCGGGATTAATGCCAGGAGGAAGAATGTTTCTCACACTAGATGTCATATTATTTTTCTAATTATTCTCGGCAAGCCCTTTCATTTCATACCTGTATTGTAGATGTGCATAAATAATAACTATTCCGCCATCGTAGATGTTCCGCCATATTGGATTTAGAAAAACGTCACATTTTTCGAGTTACTCTCAACGAGCCCTTTCAATAGATATCCATATTGTAGAAGTAGACTAAAATTAACTATTCGGCTATCTTGGGTGGTCCACCATATTGGATTTAGAATGGCGTTAGATTATTTTTCGAGTTGCTCTCAATGAGCCCTTTCATTTGATACCCATATTGCAGAAGTGCATATATAATAACTATTCCGCCATCTTAGATGTTCCGCCATATTGGATGTATTATAACGTCACATTATTTTTAGAGTTACGGTCAACGATCCATTTCATTTAATATCTATATTGTAGAAGTAGGCCAAATAGATACTCGGCTATCTTCAATATCCTCCTTATGGGATGTAGAGTTACATCCCATTATTTTTCGAGTTGCTCTCAACGAATCCTTTCATTTGATACCCATATTGTAGAAGTACATTAAAAATAACAATTCCGCCATCTTGCATGGTCCACCATATTACATTTAGAGTGACGTCACATATTTTATCGTGCATTGTCATCCAAAGTAAACGTGTATACAAAATTTCAGCTCAATCGGTTGACGATATCTACTTCAAAATTGAGTTCTAAGATTTCACCCGAACCCACATACATACTTTGCAAGTTAAATAAAAGCTTTTAATTAAAGATTTTTTAAACATTTTTATTTTTTAAATATTTCATTTCCTCGAGTAGGAATCGAACCCGCGACCTATCGCGTTTACTGTCACGGCTGACAAGCCTGTATTAAATTCTATATTTTATAAAACTGGTTTCTCGACTGGATTTCATGGTCAGATACAGGTCATTAAAACTTGCAAAATAATTATATTATTAGAATTAGAATATAGAAAAATAAATAATGAAGAAAGCTCTATAAAAAATATTCATTATGACATTTACATATATAGAAAATTATTATATTATTAGTATTTACATATATAGAAAATAAGAAGTTTAATATTAGATTATATTATAGATACTAATTATCTAAAGAATATTTAAAACGCATTTTTGAAGCAGTTGTATAAGCACCTTTACAGCAAGCTGCCAGAGTCCATTACTCGAGCTAATGGGCGGGATACGGTATGCAAAATGAAAAATGTATGATACATACATTTATTTGTTAAATTAAATAACGACATTACGATAGATACCGTTGTGTACAACTCTGTGAATCTTAAATAAAGAATTATTAAACAGTTATATAAATTACATAGATCTTTGAAGCTTTGGTAGCACTTTTGTGGGTCAATTGGACTGGAAACGATTATAGGGTCGATTTTTTTATAATATTTATGCATTGTAAAGAAATAATAATCAAGTACCAATAAAAATTAAATTATTAAATTTAAATTATTTAAAATATATAGAAAATGTATGAAACAGTAAAAAACTAAATACCATACTATAAATAAATAAATTATATAATTATGAGCCATATTAGAATGAAGATAATAAGGAATGTATTTATATTCATTTTATCAATCAAAGTCGACGTGATCAAACCACAAATGCAATAACATGGCTGCTGTGGCCTGTGGCGTGTGGCCTGTGGCCTGTTATATTTGTACTATAACGAGGTTTTGTCATAAATCTACATTAATTAGTAATATATTTTATGTACTTACCAACTTTGGGTAAATTTTGTAAATTTAAATTGACCAGATTATTTTAGAAAACATATTGTTTTTCTGATTCATACTGTATCTATATGTATATATAGCACGGAAGAAAACCTGGAAACCCAGTGTTAAAACAGTCCGTCCCCTTTAACTTTTCGTTTAAATTTTCGATCCGTTGAGAGTCGAGTGGTGGAACACAACGCCGTTTTATCATATTCATATCTGTAATTATGATTTTGACATTAAATTATCTCTTTCTTAAATAAAGGAATCTCTTTGTGTTTCCTTTACAAATGATTCTAATTAGCAACAACAAAAGAATATGTAAATTGTAACGACATACATACGTAACAACAATTTCATCTCAAATCTGCACACTAAGTACTAAACTAATCAGTAAACGTCGGGACAAGGGACCCCTAATAGGCTGAATTAGGACGCGCTAAAATTTTAATGTCCTAAATTGTTTGACCCCTACCTCTATTCTCACAGTTGCCGTCCAACCGCAAGAACAAGGTTCCCTTACAATGAATATTTAATTAAGATTAACAATCGGGAAAATTTTGTTTTTACCCCCAAAATCCAAAATATATCACTGGCTGTGACCGCGGGCTCGCCGTCCGCGCCGTTAAATTAACAAAGATATTATTGTATTTTACAATGTTTGTTATGTTTTTCTGTGTTTTTTTGTCTTATTAAATCTTTCTTTTAATTTTGATGTTTATAATAATAAGTTAGCACATGGGAAAGAAAAAGAAATAGATTTTTAAAAAATCCTCTTTTGTTTCTCCCCCTACACTGTCCAGAAATCGTCATATATGCATTCTATCCAGCGTTATTTTGAAATAGTTTTATATACATTAACTCTCTTTATTTTTTCTTCATTTTTAATTTAAGCCCAATATAGAAAAATAAATAATGAAGAAAGCTCTATAAAAAATATTCATTATGACATTTAACACGGTAGGTTCAAGATGTTTCCAAATTGTAATTACTAGTTATTAATATATTTATTTAGTTTAGAGAAATTAAAATGTTATTATACTAAAATGAAACTATAATGAAACTGCTAATACTCGTGTATAATATAAGAACTGTTCAAATATTCAGCAAATCTCCTAACTTTAACGTATAGATCATAGCACCCCCCTTTATATCATGGTGTGATGAAATATAAGCCTATAAATTTCACAAGAATAACTTCATAAGGACACAAAAAAATGTTTCAGATTTTTGTCTCAATAAAATAAATGATGCCAGCCATGATTGTATTACTGGAACGAAAGAGAAACTATATATTTAGGAAAACGTATAAAAAATTAACCTAACAGGATTCGAATCCGCTTCCTTGGAAACCGTTTAAGCGCCCTAACCACTAAGCCATACGTTCTTAATGAGCTTTATTGAAACTTGTATACATTGAGAGCTTTTACTATGTAGTCTCTTTACCTGTATTTACTTATTTTACTACATTCTATGGAGATAAGGGGTTCAAATCACGTTTTGCACATTTTTCATCTCAGATATACTTAGTTGTTTGTGTCGGTGTTATTATGATAAAGAACGTTCAATTTTGTTTCACTTTGTTATCCCGGTAGTGTCCTACTTCCGACGGGAAGAAAACAATGTATTAGTTTACTTTAGGCGAGTGCGTACTAGCGTACTTTGTATATATTTGTATTTTACAGCAAGATTGAGATTAAGGTGTCCAATGTGTGCTTGCATAGGGTGCAAGCGTGCGATTGCAAAAGCACCAGATTATGAGTTCGATTTCTACTCGAGGACATGTAATTTCTATATATAATAAAAGTAAAGAATAGTCGATTCTGTACATGAAAGATATAAAAAAAAAAAAAAAATTATGTTTGTTCACATATCGATTATAGAAGCTAAAAATCACTCAGCAGAATTCTTGTCTGTTTTTTTTATTATTAAGTCAAATAAACTTTACAACTTATCTTCCTATTTTATTTAACCACAATTTAAAAAAAGAAATTCTAATTAATAATTAATAAACATTTTTTAGTCTACCATAAATACTATTTTAAATGACAACTTGGTGACATTTTAAAATGTCGAAACTAGCTCAAACATTTATGTATACGATAACAAATAAATATATTTGGGAAGTAAATTTTGATTGTGAGTTGATATGTATTGAAGTGTATTGTAAGATAATAAAAAGAATGTACCCAGTCATAATTCATATTAAAAAGCGCTACGCAAACGCAAACGCGGCGTTGAGTTACGCCACTCAACATACAATGCCTCCAGAATTCAATGGTAAGTGGGGAATGAAATTGTTTTGATGAGAACAGAGTGTCTTAACGCTAGGTTTCCAGTTTCCCTCTGGCTACCCTGATATGAGCGGGAAACAGCCTTAACCTAAACAAACCTTTCTCCACATTTACTTACCATAGAAATCGAGTTCAATACTTAATTATAAACTAGCTATAAGGAACATTTAAGTTAACTAGTAAAATAATTACACTCTAATTACAACGCTACTATCAAAATCAACAACAAAGCATATTTAAACATCAAACGTATTCCAACATCAAAGTACGTCAACAACAATTTCAAACATGTGAGGTCTAAATTTCAACGACAAACACCTAGCAATTGCTATGAGCGGAATAATAGCTATTATTTCTGAATACAGCTAAAAACGCCTTCGAACATTTCCATGTATAGTAGATTTATAGCAAATTGCCACCCATCCACCTACAGGCGCTTTTATTCCAAGTAAGGAAATTCGTTTTCATAATATCCTGGCATACGGATACCACCGACTATATAGTACGGTTGACGAGTCTTGGTCGCCTAGATGCTAGGTTTTCTGAATTTTTCGCAACGTTCACTCGGGAAGCTTAGTAGCAAGAATAAGAAAAATCTTGAAAACTAATTTGTACAGTCATCTACAGCGAACTTCAGAGAAGCGAAGACTCGTCGACCGTACTATACCTACCCAAGTATAATATAAAGATATAAAGTTTCATAGTAAATTTTAATTTTATCTCTTAATATGAGAATATGTGGGCCATTGTGTTTTTATTTCAATGTTTCGCGTATATTTCTTTTAGCAAAAAATAAAGTAATTTAAATATAGGTATCACTTTTATTGTATTTTAAGTTTTAACCAAAATAAACAAGAGTTGCTTAAATAAAAAACAAAATACCAGAAGCTTGGTAACCGAGTCCCAGGCGTAGCGAGGGTGGGCCCTAGTAGGTATGTAATAACCCATAAATTAGATGTTCCCGTAGATTCCGATTCCATGGCCCTTATCATGATGGATCTCCAAATTATTTGGTATCTAGATAACCGACAATTTCCAAATGGTGGCTGTTGAGATTTATCATTTCTTTACTTTTTCGAAAATAAGTCAATTTCATGTAATTTTATATTAGCTCTCCCAAAATGTTATTTTAAAGAATTTATTTGTATTTTCAAAATTAATATTGATGTTTAATAGTATATAATACTTTTAGTATTAGTACCATTTTACTGTTTTTTAGTGAAAGTTATTAAAATTTAAATCTATACTAAAAATAAATTATTTCAACTAACAATATTGTAACCGTTTAAGATCTGTTTACTTAGTTTAGTAGAAAATGAAGATGTAGAGTGGCTTTGTAAGTGGCTGTAAAGATAATAGACAGGGTTGTTCCAGAGTAATTTATGTTGTTCTATTTGTCGATAAATGAAAATGGCTCGAATACTGTTTTCGTATAATCAAGATTGAACCCATTCTGGTACAGTGACAGCGTGTGATTTTAAACGTAAGAGTTGTGGATTCGATTTCCACTTGGAGGAATTGGTTATATTTACTTTATTAATTATTTTCCCGCTTTGGCAAATGAAATGTTAGCACGCAATCTCTCGAAAATTCGGCCTGAAGTAGGAAACGTAGTGCCTTAACCCTCTGTCTACGTTGGTATGCGGGAAAAGAGTAAAGCTGTTTTTTTTAAATCAACAATTTCTTGACGCTTTTGTGATGTTTGTTGAGTTGTTGTTGCTTCAAATCTCATAATAAACATACGATGTTATTCTTCATTTCCTTCCTTTGTAAGGCAACGTCCAGCGTTGGGTTCCGCCACTTACAAAACCCAGGCAAAAAGTGAAGAACGGAGTGCATTGAGATACTTAAGAACAGAAAAAAAAATTATACTTTACAGTCCATAATTAGTTTATTTAAAATCTAAATATCTATAATCATTATCTTAATTTACATTAATTATTTATTCAAAAAAACGTGTACCCAAAAATAAAAATATGATAGCCAAAGAGATTTTACGAGTACTCCAATAGGAATACCCTCGGACTTGAGGGCAATAAAACCTAAGGCATAGGTATTACATAAATCATTGTCCTGCCTTCGTAATAAATGAAAAAGGAAATTTGGCATATTTGGACTGGTCTAATTTAATAACTTCTAAATTTTTTTTTTTGTTTTTCATATTATATTTTTTAAAGTTTTACGTAGTTTAACTTCGTAATTGCTGTTCAAAGCTAAAAATTCAAATAGGGCACACTTAGTTTTTTTTTATTTTAATATTAAGTGATAGACAGAACTAATCATAAAATTCTTGGGTTCCCCCCTTTCCATCTATAACCTATTGCATCATATTTGTCGAATGAGTTAATAATCAAAATGACATATTGACATCTATTACAATGCATATTAATTATTTAATAATTTTTCATCCAAAATAAAAAATATGTTATAGTAATGAAGTTGACACAAGTATTACTGCAATTGATGGTTGTGGGTTCTTATCTAATTGAGGGGTTCCCGCTATTTATATTTAAAATAAAGCCTATCCCCAATCTGATAACTGAAAACATGTAGCTTTGGGTTCCGGGTGAAAATTGGATAAGGGGTGCAATATATGTATGTTAGAGTACCTACGACTTTTCTTAGAAATTATAAAAAAGCAGTCTCTTATTCTGATAGGTAAAGCGTGAAGGTTAAGATTTCATTTTTTCATAGCAGGCTACGCAGAGGGAACTTGAGAACCTAGTGTTAGGACACTGTTCCTATTAAGATAATAATAATAATAATAAAAATTCTTTATTGTACACCCAAAAAAGAAATAGAAGAATACAAGTAAAAGAATATGGTACAATAGGCGACCTTATCGCTGAAATAGCGATTGAAATAGCGAAAGATACTTCCTTTCCACATTTTTCGCCGAATTCTAAAGGAGTTGCGTGTTGAGTGACGGTACTCAACGCCGTGATTTCCCTCGATACCAGAGTGAAGATAATGAAGATATTAAACATTTAATTTTCTATAGTGGTAATCGAACTCACAACCTGTAGCATTGCACGACTAACCTCAATACATTCTTATATTAAATACGCTAGTAATAATCTCCATCTTTGTTTTACATCTTCAATACAACTTGTATTAACGTAGCAATATCCAAGTTTTCTCACTACAACTACTACTCTAGAAATAGAAGTAGAACTGTTGTGATCCTGTCTTGTAATACTTGCACTTGTTTCCTTATTTGTAGTGGTAGGGTCACTTCAAACTTCCCTTATTAAGGCCCTTCTTGCAAGTAATAACTAATATAAGAAAGTATGTATATAAAAGTTATTGATTAATATTTTATCTGAACAAAAGAAAGTGTAATGTGATATATTGAAAGCATTGAAATATTATGGAAAAATTGAGGCCGATGCGACGCAGAGGCAGAGGTGTGTGCTGTAAGCGCGATGGTTGCGGGTTCGATTGTCACTCTATGAAATTATATATGTAATATTTTAATTTTTTCACTCAGGTAACCAGGCAAACCGCGGCAATGAGCTCGCCCACTCAACACGCAATGTCTCAAAAGGTCGTCGGAAAATGGAGAATGAAAGTGTCTAAATCGGGTACGGAGTGTCTTAACACTAGGTTCCTAGAATTCCTCAGCCTAAAAAAAAATTATTTATATTACTTTTTTATTTTATAACGTTACTTTTGTAACTTACATTGCACGTCAGAGAGAAAAACGTTATTTTTTTTTCAATTAAAACAAAAATATCCCTACATATTTTATTAATTAGCAACTATACATATATCTCGTATAATAAATATTCAAAAAATAAAAATTTACAGTATTCGAACTCACAACTATCGTGTGTGCTTTGTGACGCTACTACTGTGCTATAATGGCGAGGCGTCCAATTTATTTTTACCTCTCTCTTCTCTCTAGGCAATAATCCTTAACATAATTTATTGAACATAAAACTCTACGACGCGACGTATGAACACTCATCGACGTATGTTTAGGATTAGTGTTAAATGGGCTTTTATTCGATTTTCCTCGTGAGAAAAGGTTTTAAGACTTAAAGAAATATATTATAAAGAATACTAAATTATGTTTATATTTTGTTTATGTCTTTAAGGTAATTTATTTTTTACTTTTTATTCTTCTTGTTTACCAGCAATGTAGCCAAAGATATAAATAAGTTATATTTAAATATTCGTTTTACACCCATTTTGTTCAAATTATTTTATTATTTCTGCTCTGCTAGACTAAATGCAACGTTGAGTTCCACAATTCAACACGCAGCAAACTTACACAGTTATTAAATTGCTTGTAAACTTACAAAGTTATTAAATGGGTTCCTACCCCCTAAGATAAGAATCTGTATTTTAGGAAGAAGTGAATCTGGTGAAGTTTATGTTTGAGAAAAGCGCCAATCGCATATAAATTGGACCACAAATTTTAGAAACGAGGTCAATGGTCTATAGGCTAGGTAATTTGACATAAATCCGCAGAGAGCTATCGACACGCCTACCCGAATGTATTTCTCCGCACGAATTCTTTCACAAATATCATTTTATTGCTGAGAAATTTTCTTTTGTTATTACTGTAGAAATGGCTTCTCTAATTTCTTAGTGGACTCCTGCCAAATGTCCTGATAAACAAGGATAACAGTTTAAAGCGATTTTTGTTTCTATTTTGCCCGACTGTGACAGTATAAAATGTAGGATAATGTGTTTACTTCGATTTGTATATTTATTTGTGTTTTTGTTATTTGATTTCTTAAGACAATTAAGATTATACAATTTATTTACGTTGTTCAGCTATTTTCTTCTAGTGGTTAATATGTATATAAAATACGTCTTAACTATTATTACGTCAAAACTGTCAAATATCAACAATCTCTTCTAAAATAATTTAATCCGTAAAACGTTGCTAACATTAACCGCTCATAAAAAGAAATGGATATTAGTTTAAAATAGTAATAAAGCGTAAGAAAATACACATTAGCGAAATACAAAATAAAATTTAGAATTTTCAAGTCCGAATTTTCTTTGCATACTCAAATGCTGTGTACTACAGTATGTTCAGTGTAGCAAATATTTGTCGAGAAATGTAAATATTTCAGCTGGCGAGAGCACAAAATACGACTTTGGTCAGCCTTAGATGTGAATAAAATTCTTCACATTTGTTTTAAAATTTGAATATAACAACTAGGTGTAGTTTAAAAACAATTCTATACTGTTATAGTAAGGCAAAGTACTAGTGGCGCAGTGGCACAAGCGTGTGACTGTTAATGCGACAGGTTATGGGCTCGATTCCCACTAGAGGAAAATATTTAATATATTTATTTTATCGTTCTGGTAACGAGGCAAAACGCAGCGTTGAGTTCCACCACTCAACATGCAATGCCTCCAGAATTCAGGGGAAAGTGGCGTAGGTATGTAAGTAAGCGTCATAATGAAGACAGAGTGTTAATACTAGGTTCTCAGTAGCGTAAAGCTAAAAAACAAAATTAATATTTTACTCAAATTTATGACTATAATGATATTAACATGCTTGGGATATTAATTGTATATTACTATTTGAAAGAACATTTGTCCAGTTCTGGCCAGGTCCTGCCAGCAAATCTGCTTACCGAGACGGTAGCTTTCAGTAGGAATGATACTACCGACATTAACAATTCAAAACTGCTTTTAATGGATTCAATTAATAAAAGTAAATAAATATTATTCACCTTTTAATCCTACAGTCGTTGCCAAAAATGTTATAATATATTTAAACATATTATATATTCGAAAAATAATTCTCTAAGCCGTACTTGAGATCATTGCTCCTCCAAATGCTGTATAAAATCTTTTTAGGTGTCTGGAAATTTAATTTCATTATCATTATCATAAATTACAATATAAGATAAGACGAGGTCGAACAACGTGGGTAGTTGAGATGTAAATGGGATTTCTGAAATGCTTCACAACAAGGTAATTGAAGTTCGGTGGTACTTAAAATTGTAAATATTATAAAGCTTTACTATGTAAATATTTTATATTAGTATTAAATATTTCAATACTAATATATTTCACAAAAACAAATAGAATATTATATTAAAAAATAATTCAATGAATAATCTCTCTCATCGCAGGTACTCTGTAAACTTTATTGCTAAGATAGTACTTCAAAATTGGAGTACTTAAACAAAGTTACAGGGTAATTTCACCCAAATCGCAAGTAAAGGTAATTTTAGTAATTTCAATTGAATGCCATAGTGTTGCGGTACTATATTCTGCTTCAAAGAATATATTCACTAACTATTGTAGTAGAGGCTGTCGTCGCACAGCTGCTCAAGAATGTGGCTGTAATGGATGTGGGTTCGTTGAATATTCATCAGCATCATCAGCTCTGGCACCAAGGCAAAAGCCCGGTGTTAAGTTCCGCAACTACAGACGCTATGCTTCGAAAAATTTGACGGAAAGTGTGCAACGGAGTGCTTTAATATTAGATTCTCTCTGCCTACCATGCTATATGCGGGTTACAACGTGGAGCTGATTATCATGGAACGGAGAATCCAGTGTCCAGACACTCCGTCCGCCACTTTCCATCTTTCTTAAACAAAAGCGGGCAAATAAAAGTTTATTGAGCCGAATCGCGATCGAACCTAAATCTATCTCCTTTACAATTAGGCTATATACCACTGCGCCTCTATAGCCTTACTATTGTAGTATAGTTATGTTATTTTACTATTCTCACTAACGAAGCGCGGAACACTCGTTACAGCCGAGCGTAACGTTAATTACGTTTATATGAATACTGCGCACCTACTCGCTAACGAGAATGATTCCAGCTAAAATTAATGGATTCCAGACTAAATAATTAGGAGGAATGGTATTTGTTATTATAACAATAAAATATTAATCACTTAAAGTATGAAAATTCCGCCAATTAAAGAAAACATAGTGATATGTCACTCAACTATACGGTGCTCTTGTATTCGTTGTTATTTTGTATCCAGTAAAATTAATACAAAAATTAAAATTTTGGTTCACAATGTACAAAGCTTAAAGAAAATTATTAGCATATTATACATACACCCAATTTTTATTTTAAACCTTATTTTTTTAACCTATTGAATTAAAATGAAAACTGGAAAACAAAGTAAAATTAAAAACTAAATAACTATATTAAGCTTAAAAACACGGATTTGAAACCATTCTCTATGGCAACTTCGTTAAAATAATAAATAATTTTTATTTCGAGCTGAACGTGTCAGACATGGCCCGCTGTCTGCGGTCTGCGGGTTCTAGAACACCGAAAATATTGGCATTCACGTCGTTTCCCTCGTATTACTACAACATAAGGTGAAAATTACTGTTAAATTAATTTTTTTATTGGAATGTTGACAAAAAATCAGCTGTTTTCAGTTTTCTTTTTTAATTTAGAAATATTAAACTTTTTTATAGATAGTGGAGGCTTTTGTTATTTTGTATGTGTAACTTTTACTAGTTTCAATAAAGATTTTTTTTAAATTATTATTTTAATAATATCATATGGATATTGAAACTGCACATCGATCGGATTGTAAATATGATGGTTGTCATGTTTAGATACTTGGGTGTTGTGTAGAGAACGGAAAATTTTAGCACTGAGGCTCTCTCTGCATATACTTCTATATGGGTGATAGAAGCTAAGAGAAGCAGAGAGAAGCTAAAATAAACATTGGCCTATAGGAAAAAGTATATTGGAGCTATAGGAAAAAGTAATAGTAATATAGAAATTTGCATATAAATTACTTGTTACGATGTCACATACTATTATTATAAAATCTTATGAACATTTTAAGTAACATTTTTTACTTAATATAAGGAAAATAATAATCTGGTAAAAAATATATGTCTATATAAAAAATGTATGTCTATATATAGAAATTTCATTACTAAATTGAATTGTTCTTGTATTATATTTTATTTAAATATATTATATACTGCTTTCCTATTTAAATCGTATATGAATTGAATATAGAAAAAGAAACTAAAAGAGCAAAGCTGACCCACAATGATAATTGCTATCTCTGAAGCCTTATTATTTTTACAATATTAATCCTCATCCATATAATGTTAATCAACTTTATTTAAATTATCCTTGACTTTACTACATCATTAAAATATAGCATATTCTATAAAACAACATAGATTAGAAATACGTGGCCCCTAAAACAATAAAGTGTTTTCATAAGGTTTTATGTGAATAAATCATATTAGCAAAATTATAATAGTAACTTTAGGCCAGTTATGGCGCAGATTCTCAAGCGTTAGACTGTAAGCGCGAGGAGTCGTTCCTTCGATTCCCACTCGAGGAAATAATATATTTAATAATTTCATCCCTCTGATAAAGTAGCAAAACGCGGCGCGAATATGAATATGTATTTGTAAATTTATTTATTTTCTTACAATTTCATGTGTAGAGTATACTTCCTTTTAATTTCTGATAGTTGTTTCTATATCCTATAAAATATATTCATATGTAAATAGCTAATTTCATAATCCCCCAAAAAATATATATATTTTTAGTATTGTACAATTACGAGAGGAATAATAAATGAGGCGACGCGACGCTGAGTTTTTGGTAATTTTCCGTTTCAAGATAATCGTGTACTTTTTACCTTTGGGATTAATTATAACGTGAAAACATTAAATAATTAACTTACGTACGTACAGCTTTCATATAGAGGATGCTTTATTTGAGTTGTCGAATTTATTTTGCGGTGGATAATTTTCCTTTTATATATCGTAAATGTAGTTTTTCACTGGTACTCGGGTAAAAAAATGTAAAGAATGGAATTATCAAAACACTGGCTCTTATTTAAGAAATAAGAAAAATTTTACACAAATTTAATTTAATTAACCTTTTCCCGGATCAAAATAGGCGGAGGAAGAACTAGTGTTGAAGACTCCGTTATGCCTCACAATTTCGGCGGCAGGTGGAGTACGGATTAGCACTGGATTCCTTCTGCCTATCCTGCTTGCTATAGGTGGAACAAAACATGCGTGAGGCTGGAAATACGACGGGTGGTTCGTTTCTTACTCAGGGTTTCTGAATAATTTACGTTTCCACATTCTGGAAAGATAAATATTTTTCCTAGAGTAATTTTGAAATTCTATAAGACCACATACATAGATTCACATCACTCAAAACTTCACTATTATTCTATATAACATTTGACAATAATATATCTTACATAATAAATTCCTCATTAAATAACTTACGAAGTGAAATAACAAATCGTCCGAGTTTAATTAAAGATGCGATCTAATAAAGCGGATCATAATTAAAAATCTTATTTCCATTTTAGATAATCAACATGATTTAGTAGTTCACAAGCCACGACTGAACCCAAATTTTTGATAACAGCCTCGAGGACTTATTCGAAGGTGGTTTTACTGTCCATTTATTTATTTAAGGTAATTTATATTAGAGGCCGTGGCGGCGCATTGGGGCACAAGAGACTGTTAACGCGGCAATTTACAGTTACTTGTGCCCCTGCGAAAATGAAAATATAGAATATTTCGTTTCCTCGAGCAGTATTCGAACCCAGAACCTGGGATGCACGCGTGTGCCCCTGCGCCATGATGCCTCGAAAAGCTATGAGCTCTGAAAAAAATATTAGATAAAAAAACGTGTATATATATCTCGTAACGTGTCTAACAAATACCTATTGACCACAATTTTTACACCCAAAATTTCAAAAGACCACACAAAACCACAAACCACCTCCACAAAACCTTAGAATAACCCACCACCATAAATTATTATTGTTATTACAATATTATAGTACATATATATAGATAAGATCGTAAAACGAACGAAATATAGCTATGTTTGTGTATTGGGAAAGATAAGCTTAATATACAATACGGGCTTAGGTTTTCATCTCAGTGAAGTGTAGTAGAGTCGGCTATGAAAAGATTAATAGTTATCCCGAATCGTGCCGAGAATCACTTGGCCCCAAAACCTACACTGTGATATGAGATCTTGACAGCTGTTATACAATCGACATGGGTTTTCAGGAAGTGCATTTTCTATTTTTGGGGTTTGACTGTAGAATTTGAGCCAAATATGAAAGATTAAAGTTGCGCAATTTGTTGGTGTTGTGCTTTAACTTTGTATTGAACACACAAACGGCTTCGCCCGCTTGAATCTTAAAAAAAATTAAAAAGTATTGTGTTATTAACTTTTTTGCTGACGCTATTTTTGTCATTTTGATTACCTATATATATTTTAGTTCAGTTATACATTAGATTGTCCATACATGTGTAAATATATTGATATTTGAAATGGGAATTACGAATAAAAATCTTTTACAGTGTTTCCAGATAAGGAAATAAAAATGATTCATTTCTCTGAGTGGCAATCGAACCCACTACAATCGCGCTTACACTCAGACGTCGTAAATATTATTTATATAGTTATACATAGCCCAGCTCGTTTTCTTCAATTATCAGAATAAGGCTATAGCAGAAGTTAAAGTACCTACTTTTAAAATTCAAACAGTAAATCGCGGCCAAAGTTTTTTATTAAAGCGCGACCAAACGCGAGTCCAGCGCGAAATTATCGTCCTGCTTCCATTACTTTTGCCGATATTGCTTTTTTGTTGATAAAAGTGAATGTTCATAAATATTAAGAAATAAATGCTTTTTAAGATTAAGTAATTAAAGTTTTTGTCTTGTGAAATGGATATTTATAGCGAAATCAGTTTTGTTGATTTGCTACTTTCATTGTAATAACGTTGGTATTCGTGACTTTTAAATGAAAATATTTTATACAAATTAATTAGGATTATTTTGGCTTTCGAAGATAGATTTTTACATATATTATATTCACATTTTACAATATGTTTTGAATAAGCTATGATTCCAAACAGAGTTTATTTAAAATAATTTAATTTTAAATTGTTACTTAAATGTTAACCTTTACTAAAGATGCCCATTCTCATTTGATGTTTGGGGACATTGACTCGGCTGGACCCGGAATCATCATGAAGATAATCAAATATTTCCCAATAGCAACGATTGCGTCATTTAATGTAATTTATATGTCAATTTTATTTTTTATTTCATCGCTCTAAAATACTAAGAGCGGCGTTAAGTTTCGCCACTCAACACGCAATGGCTCAAACAAAATATCTTATTATTTTGTAGAGAAAGTAGTCTTATTGTTTAATTAAGCTTGTCCGCGCAAACTTTAAGTTATCTGAACATATTTTTTTCTTTTAGAAACTTTTTAATTGGGGCGAATTTTTAATTAGAAAAGTTGGCTTAATTTTTTCTTTCATGTTCATTTTTAACTTTTGTCAACGTTGACCTTTTAATCTTGATTCTTAATGTTAAAAAAACAATTTAAACAACCCACTTTTTACTGATATAGTTTTTTTTATTGCTTATAGCAGGATAGGTGCAGAAAGCGCAAGTATTTTGAAATATTGCATGTCGAGTGGCGGACCTCAACGCCGTTGCGTTTACAGGAAAATAAAAAACTACAAGATTTTTGAAAAAATAAACTAAATAGATTTGTTAATATAATAAAATTTCCCGAAATTTTCACCGGAACAGGAAATATGCAAGAGATTAAAAACAGTAGTACTTATTTTACTATTACAGTCCAAGAAAACGAAATTATGAGTTAAAGATCGTTAGTACCTATATAAAATTTCACAAACAAAAC
>HE667955.1:14780-30640 GCA_000313835.2 Heliconius melpomene melpomene | reverse complement strand
CCGACCCGGCGCGCCGCACTCCCGCGCCGCGCGCGCTCATGCATGAGTACTTCGCGAGTCTGCCTGTCAGGTTGATGCACTTGCCGGATGGTAAGTTGTTTTGTGATTATTGGCTTTAGAGATTCGTGCATCCAGCGGCCAGCTTTGTCGTGGGATACGCTTCTACTTGCATTTGCTAGATGACTAGCTATTGTTTGTAATTGTAGCAAGGTAGGCAGAGAATATTGCTAAGAGACTAGTCGTCATTTTTTGATCTTAAATGATGGTTGGCAGAAATTAAAATATTTTATCTTACCAGGGTGAAGAAGGAATATTAGTACTATAGTAAACATTGTATTGTTGCATTCCTTGATTTCAACTCGTTTTATTATAACTTAACATGATATCTTAAGAAATGGTAGAAAATTAATTATTTATGCTCACAATGTTAATTATTATATTAATAAATAATAAATATTAAGCAATTTCACATGGATGTAACATAGATATAGATTTGATTAATGTATGTATAATGTTTAATATAATGAACGTATTTGTTACAGAAGTGTCGATCTTCACAGTAGAAGGCGTAAGTTTACACCAAGAAGACTAGATCCACGCTACATTTCTCGTTCCTAACCTGCGGGACATTATTAGTTAGTACCTTTAAATTCCTATAGTTTATAATGTACGGTCGAAATAAGGTTCTTTCTTTTCGACGGACCAAAATTTCGTGATAGTCCAAACTTCTTTCCCCTCCTAATAATAAAGTTAAAATTGATAACTGTTAAAGGGTTTACTAATTTGCAGGATTTATCGACTTTTTTTTATTGTTTATACGTAAAAAATATACTTTTTAGTATCAATATATACTATTTATCATTTTTATTTAAAATCAATTGGTTTATATTTTAAACAAAAAGGAAACAGTTTTAAAGATAAGGAATAAAAGAAGCCATCGTAGCGCAATGGAACATCGTATTTATCGTACGAAAATTTATAAATACGAGGGTAATAAATTCTATTCCCACCCGAGAAAATTAAATATTTTCATGTCCTTTGTCAGGTGCGAAGGCAAAGTAAAGTTCTGCCGCTTAGCACGCAGTCAGTTAATTAAGCGGTAACAGTTGCTTACTTTACCAAAAAAATAAGAAAATATAAACTATTAAAATCTATCACATAAACATCGGTTATTTCATGCAAATTAGAAATTCTTACCTCCTTAAATCCGTCGATCGCTTCGACTTTATTGTTAAATTATCGCTTATTAAGCTTCTAATATATCCATCCATGTAATTCAATTATTGTATGGTGACAAGGTATACTGATAGGTGTGTACCGGTCTTGTATAAATATATATACTATATATACATATATGTAACAGAGCAGTGTGCCATTTATCTATTACTGAGAGTACGACGTTATTTTAAAAAAAAAAGATTTTTACGCTAAATGCTCATAATTTTGGTAAAAATTTTGAAGAGGTTTATTTATATTGTAAGGGATATATCTTAACACTCTGTATCAAACTCGTATCAGGCGTGAATAGGTTGATGAAAGAGAATTTAAAAATTCACAAATTTAGTTAATCCAGTAGAATAGACCTATGCTAATTACGATTAAAAAATATAAGTGTATGTCGACTTATCAGTTTATTGACGCCTGGTACGGAAATATGAATTGATGCGAACAAAGATTTTAAATAAATGCTATAATATTGTATTCGAGCTTTATTTTTTATTTGGCGTCTTATTGCACATTCCTGCGGTGCTATTCGAACTTTATATTACAATCTGTCGGGATAGAGATTTAATCGATATCGATAACCGCAATTATAACTCGTATCTTATAATCGTACGTCGTTATCGGATATGTATCTAATATATGGGAATATCGATAACGATTATAACAAATTTTCTCGATTAGAGAACATCGATTTCGTTTGCTAGTTATAATGGCTTAGCTGATTAGATTGTTCAATGTCTCTTAACTTTTGTTTGAACCGTATCGCTCTTCGCTAAAGTTTCGGTGAAGCGAACGATGGAATATTTTCAATATAAAATGAAGGGTATTTGATGGTGTTTTATTTATTACACTAAACGATTTTTTTTTAAAATGTCTACAGTCAATACTCCAGTCAAATGTATTAAACTATCAAATACCCGATACGTAGAGACGTCAACTAAATAAAATTTATAATATCATGACAGATCTCAAGTTTGATAAGTGTGGGACCGTCCTTTTGTAAAATAACGTGATAGGTTCGATTATTAAAATTATACTATTTAATCGATACGACAATCGTAGGTGGGGCTAGTTGTCTAGCTGATTAGTGAATTTACCAGTTTAGTGAAATTTTAGTGGTCCCTCACGTGTAAGGTTAGGGGGTGCGTAGACACTGGCACATTGGCAACTTGAATATTGTTATTATTACTATTTTCGTTTTTGTCATAATTTAAACTAAATACGACTATCGATTTCTTAAAATAAACCTAATATTAGACAGCAGATACTAAATAAATGAAATAAATTCCATTAAAGCAATAAAATAGCGGCAGTAGTAGTAATAACCAGAATAAATTACAGTAAGAAACTTAGAATAAACTAAATTACCAATAAGAAAATTTAATAAAATATCGTGCCAAGAAACTCTGCACTTCGCTGCGTACTTCGGAAAAGATATTCTAAAAGTTATATCACATCCAAGAGTTTCATATTTTCCTGAATGTTGGGAACGTCGTCCTTCAAGGATTTATTATAGTTTCCAATCTCGGGAACATCTTGCAGAGACAATGCAAGTCTGTGAGTAGATTTTCCCATTGCATTCGGTTACGTAAATGAAAACAATAAAACGGTTATTTGAAAGGTTTTGACAAGTTAAACTATTGTCTTGTAAGCTTTGCCCGATAAGTTCCTGGTAAGGTAATGTCGTCTCTTTCTGTTTATTATTATAAGATAGAGAGAGATTATCAAATTTCTTAGGATCAAATTTCTTCAGGATTCTTACTATACTATTTAATTAGACTATTTATTTGAAGCTAATGAAAAAAGAATATTATTCAGCATTTTCATACTTTGAACTACAACCTTAATAGTATATAGCAATACGATAAAGTTCCATACGAATTGAGTCTTGTAAGTCGTATTTTCACTGCCACTTTAGAAAATAATATCAAATACTAATATCAAGTTGTCAATGAGCGCGGGTAGTGCGTGTAATTAGTGTAGTGTAGTGAATAAAGAGCTTTACGTCCGTATTCATAGATGTCCCTTGACTTACAACTACGTATTACTATAGAAGTATAGACAATTCTAGGTAATGCTATAGATGTGATGGTTATTTATGTGAAATTTATTCAGTGAATTAGGGACGTTTTTGATTACGGATATTAGAAGAGTAACATTGAGTGGGGAACGACAAACGATTAAACGTAAAGTTTAGAATTATATTTAGAATCAGTATAGAAATTAATTTGGAAACGGTATTCATTGGAGTTTGTTTCGGAGTTTACGATGGAAACATTTGTTTGTGAACGAATTAAAACCCATTCGTGACTTTAATTTGTGTTTTTGCATTGTTTTACTTCGGTTATTGTGCAGGTGTAATGTAGTGCCAAGTCTAATGACCACGGAGACTGTGCCACCGTGATTGAATACCCAACTTGGCGGCGTTAGTCGGATGCCGTTTCCCATTCTCTCGGCTTAGTTAACCCTAATTCGGCCCCAAACACCAAATTAGTGAGTAAATTGTATAGAAACGCAATACATTTCAGTGTATATGGTTTGTTGAGTTTTTCTATGTAATAAGTGGAGGTCACCCGTTGAGTGAGGCACCGGGCATCTTGCGATGCCATGTAACATAAGTATAATATGTTGTTTGATATTGAGCATTTAACTGAATGGTTCTCGTTGTTTTATACTTGTTGTTTAACCAATTAATTTCATTTTAATTTTTCAATTTTTCAATAATTTTAACCCTTTTTACATTTTATCTTATTTTCTTTATTTTTATTTTACGTCAAGTAACAAGTATAAAATAACGAATGGCGATATAGTCGCGTAATATGAATTATGCATTTGTAAAATGATGAACTGATGTTACAATTGAGGTAGACGTTGTGTATATAGTTGTATTAGTTTATTTTTTTTATTATTTTAATTGTCTCCAACAGGGTTAGGTAAATATTAATTGCAATTAACAATTACGTTTTAATAATTTGATAACCAATTATTAATATTTAATTGTTAATTGCAATTAAAATTTGCCCAACTCTGGTTTCCAGTCCTACGTGTTGCCATTGTTTATTTACGGTGCGACGATATTAGACAATGAAATGGAAAAAGATAGGGAAGAATTTTATTTTCAATACATTTTACGTTTTAATTATATTTTTTTTAATAGTTGCAGTGGATTTAAGTTTGTTTTGACTCTTATATATCGGTGCAACGAAACGGTTTCCATTACATCGTTTTATATTCACAAATTTATATCTGTCAATATCCTTTAATAAGATCTCTATGATTAAATTTAGTTTCGAATTTCAATATTTTGTTTATCTATTACTTTTTATTATTTTTATTAAACAGAATAAATAATATCTACGTAAATATTAAGCAGTGACTTAGTGTAGTAGGTATTTTGTCTTCTTTACTACTTGTATAGCAGTAAATTTACTTTATTTACTACGGATCTATTGTTAGTCTGATATTATGAATGGGGTTGCTATGGCATATTTTATTTTTTAAAATAAAACTGCAATATATTTTCTAACATTGCATTTTTATATGTCTAATATGTGTGCATATAAAAAGAGGCCAACGTGTAATCGTGTCCCAGTGGGTTCACGTCTGACTGCATACGCCACAGTTATGGGTTCGATTCTCATTAGCAGGAAATAATCATTTTTATTTCCCCGCTTTGGTACATCTTTATTTACCGCCTTTTGGCGGTTTAGAGTTTTAATTTTGGCGGAAGGCGGAGTGCAACCTCTCGACATTAGGGGTTCCCTCTAACTACACTATTTATGTAGTATAAAACTTAAACTGGAAATAAAAGATTTTGACAGATATAAATGATATCCGCACACCAATGGGAATTATATGAGATTTATTTTAGTTACGATTGTGTAATACAAGTATTTTACTATTTTATTAACTTGATTTTTATAATGTTGCAATTCGATGAAATGGTTTTATTTCATTTATTTTAATTATGTAAACAATGTGCTTCTAATCATTTTGAAAGAATGTAAATACGATATTTGAACTGATAATAATAAAAATTTTTATTTCTTAATGATGACTTGTGTTTTTTTGTGTTTTAGCCCTAAAGTTTACCTATTTACTTATTAATAATAGATATTCTTAAAGAATTTTATGCCGAAATTGTTGCTCTTTACATATAATAAAAGAATTACGGAATTAGTCTATTTAATGTTCAACTTTTTTAAGATTAAGGAAAAGATAAGGCGAATGAACGTACCTACTTGAATAAGTCTTATTACTTTCGTTACATTATATAGATTTGTCTGAGAAGTTATACATTTTATCAATATTCAAAATTTTCTAAAATTGAATAAAGACATATAATGCGGAAAAGTATCTCTAGTAAATAAATAATCATAGAGGTTTAGATATGGTTGACTTCTCTGCTTAATAAACAAAAAAAAACTCACAATTATTCTGCCTAAAACTAAGTTAATTTAAAATTCAAAACATCAAATCAAACAGCTTAGGCACAAACGGATAAATTGACCACTCTATGCCGAAAAAGTCCGCAATATCGAAGTGAAAGATGAAAATTACATGAGACGTTGTCGGGTAAGGAGGAAAATCGTGAAATTTCCAGCCATTCTTGGCGTCGCTCCAAATGCACAAATGAGAATCTAAACTAAGTTATGTATTGCTAATCGAGTTTGCAAAAAATACGTGACTTACGGAGATGTTACATGTTTGTCCTATATAAAAGGGAAAAATGGTGGGTTAGCGAGTAGTTTGAATTGTTTGGTAGATCAAATGTTATTTCTTTTTGTCTTACGCTTACTGCTTATAGTAGGGAAACAGAGGAACCTAGTGTTAAGACTATCCTTTTTTCCTCCTTTTTTTTTCAAGTTCCCAAATATCTACTGAACCACTTATAATCGCTGAACATACATAGCAATGAAATGTGTAGATTCCGTAATGTGATTTTTACCTTTTATGAAAATTACTTGTTTACTGCATATTTAGGGACTATAGTAGAATTCTATTACTTAATTATCTATACTTACTATTAATATATGAATTTCCGCCGTGGTCATACAAAGTTTAGCGTGTAGTTCACCAAGAACGGAAACTGTAAAACCGAGTGATGACAACACCGCAACAAATTGAAAATAGAATAGATATAAATTTAATTAATATTATTTGTCACACAAGACGCCTCTTAAAAAGCTGTGTGTGTACGTGGCATGTATCTCCTTAACATGGCCTTAAAACCTTACAATATGTTGCAAAATTAATTAGTTTGCCACGAGTCTCGTTAACAGAATTGAAAGGAAACGCTGACAAAAGATAAATTCGTCGCCATGTTGATTCTAAAGCGAAGTTGGCATCCGTCACAAGCCAAGCTCGAATTGATATCCCGGCTAATTATCTCCCCCCGGGAGACAAAGGCAGGCTACGATTACAGAACATTTGTGAATTATTTATACTAAATAAGAAAAGAAATTCACCAAAGAGGCCCATTATCTGCGGAACCTTTGAAATTATTCTTGGTTCACGTAATCTGTTTTAATTAAAACTTTTACAAACATTGAGGGCTGTTCTTTACTTTGCGGGTTTTTTTGAAAGATTATGTTATAAAATCAGTATTATACGAAAAACGTAGGTATATTAGAATGTGTTTAAGTATAAATTAAAACTTAAGTGGCTATATTAAAATTTAAACTTCAAATATGTAAATGTACGTAAATTTTTATATTCTTCATAATAATGTACAAATACAATATATATTATATTAATAAATTAATACATAAATTTTAATTCTAAAGAAAGATTTAAAGAAACAAAATGTCAACAAGAATAGTAAGTAAAGAACAAATATTTAAAATCATTCCAATGAGTTAAAACGAGAAACACTTGGGATAAACGTAGAACCCGAGATCTAAATAATAATTAATTATTGCTATTGGCTTAATCTAGGAGGTAAATTTAAAGGCCAGTTAATTTACTAGTCGACTGAACGTCTAATAGTTAGGGCTTGAATTACTCAAACACTAATCTCTTTACGGGAACTCCAATTGAAGTGACTTCGCTTGCTTAAGGGGATTGGAAGTCTCCATATTGCTTCTTCACGAACTCAATCAGCGTCGGGCAACAGATAAATAGATTGAAATATATATTGGATATACAATACAGATATAGACAGTATATTTATAAGGGATTTGTGTTTAATTTATTTTAGTTGTATCATAATTTTTGCTAGATTCATATGTTACTTTAACGATTTTAAAATACGATGGTTTTAATCCATCGTATTTTATATACAGTCAATATATGCCTGGTTAAATTATTCAGCTCAGAATAAAAATCCTCTATATTTTTCAGGTAAAATTGTTAAAAATGTAATAGTAATACAAACACAAACATAATTAAAACATGTTTTTAAATAAAATTGGGTAAAGTTGGCGTTCCCTTGATAGCTTAATCTAAACATGACACATGATGTGCGGCCCGCGCGTAATAGCCGTCCACAAAGTGTAAAATAGGACACATATTGCATTTTCTTTGTCATGACATAAGTTGGAAAATGACAGAAACGTTTAATACTGTACCTATCTCTTAATATTTAATGAAGACAGCATAATTATTGACTGTGGATGCGGCGGTTGTGGCTCTGGTTCCCACATGGGCGAATTAATTATTTTCATTTCTTTCTTCTGGTAACAAAACAAATGCGGCGTTGAATTCCGCTTCTAAATACGCAATGTCTCGAAAATTGGACAAAAAGTTCGGATTGCCTAAACGTTCTTTTTGGAAATTCTACTGCATTTTACATTTCTACTAAATAATAGAATATTTACAATTATCCGGTTAATAATCTACCTATCAATATCGATATGTAAGTGTACTAAAACATAATTTATAATCTAAAATTATTTTAAAGAATTATATATTTTAAATTAAATATTCGTAAAATTGAAATTTCTATATGAAATACAGAAGCAAAAGTAGCTTTGTGAATGTGACATTTTGCTTGGTGGATGTTCATAGCACTCGCACAAAGGTACCGCGGCGGAGTTAGGATGTGTCTAACTTAATGCAGCGGATGAACGAGTAAATTTAAAATTAACTCCGAATAACATTTATTTCTACAATACTTTGGTATACGTATTCTTCTTTTAAGATAAGGTTCTGGATTTAATTCCTTCTTTCAGTCCTTCTTGTTCTATTGAATATATTGAATGCAATTCTATGATAGACCAGCCGTGCGGCTCTGTGCCGTGCACAGGGGCAAAAGCGTGTACTGTGACTGTAAACGCGACTGCTTGTAGAATGTGTGGGAGTCGATTCCCACTCGAGGAAATTAAATATCAAACATGAAAAAGTTAAAATATTAGCGTGAAATGTGGAGCCAAAGATATAACCTTACATAGCTTTCATTACATCAAATAATATCATCCTGTACACTGTACATCCTCATCTCTTACCAAAAACTATGAAATAAAAGATTATAGGGCCGTTTAAACCTAATTGTTCGCTCACACGCTATTCACAAATTAGCTGGCGGCCGTGTGCTCGAGGCATAAATAACCTTAATTTATTGTTATTATAATCGATATTGCCTCTACCGCTAATGATTCACGTATGAGTGGTGATTTAGACAACTATTATTCTTGGTAAAGAGATTTGGAATTGAAGTTTATTTTTGTATTCTCTCTATACTATAACACTACATATATTTTGTTTTCTTTTTATTGTTTTCTTTGGTTTGTATTCTTTTTATTTTTAGTTTTACATGGGATATATCTAAGTTTAAAAAGGATTAAGGAATCCTTTCTTTAATTTGAAATTTTAAATTAACTTTCATTACGTTAATTTTAAACGTTTTTACGTTTCATTTTCCGATGTTCAAACTTAGTTTTCTGATATACAACGGAAAATACTTATTATTATTACATCTCGAAAGTACTATTTACTTAAGATTTAATAAAGCATAAATTAAAAACAGAAATGGACTCTACTAATTTTTAAATTCAATAACTCATTCAATAATTTAGTAATGTAAAAATTCTTCCATGAAAAGAAATCAGAAAAATGCGTTTAAATATACATTTTTCAACTAAAGTAAAAAGAAAATTCTAGAATGTTTTTATAATTGCGTTCTTTTCATCCACCTAGCATCGATAGCCATAACGAGACTGAACAGGCTTCATTACACTGCAAAAAGCTTTTTAATTGATCTCTTACTGTGTAAAAAATTAAAAGGGGCAAACACAGGCAAAAGGTTAAGATTTCTTAGAAACTTTCATTAAATATTTTAAAAAATATTTACTTTTGACCACATCTTCGCTTACGTTGATTATTGTACTTAAATAGTTGCCATTATTCATAAAAAAATATATGAAATAATGAAATTCAAGATCAATTAAGCATTTAAAAAATGCTTCATTTTAAAATACACTTTACATGTATTAAAATATAGATCATATAAATAATGTATGTTATCGTTGTTATATATAGCAACATCATTTTTTTATATTGTTTTCGAAAATTTCTAAAAGAATTATATGTATATCAGTTGAATAATTCACGCGTGAAAACGTGTTTTTCAAAACTTCCACATTTATAACATAATGTAAAGATAAGGATTTATTGTTTTTGTAATTAAAATATCCTTATTTAATTGAAGAAAAGTTGTGTGTTTAATTCAATTTTGTTCTCTAAAAATATAAGAAAAAGGTTTTTTTTTTGTAACATAAGCCTGTAATTAAAAAGAAATATTTACCGGATCGAGAGCGTCCCCGAGGGCGGGCGGCGATGGTTACGTTAAAGATATCCTTTGTGGAAAATCGTACAAATTCCCCGCTGCTTTTAATATTTTTATTCGGAAAGTAATTTATTTACCCTTGGTGTTTTAAGCTTGTTATTAATATTATAACCTAACAGCATTATTCACGTATTTTCCCACAGAGCAGAATAGACAGAGACACTCTAGTCTGAAAACACTCGATTCTTTGGTTTCTGTCCGTTTAGTGGCAGAACTCAACGCAGCGATTTGCCTTACTACAATAGGGCAATGATAATAATATCTTACGCCACCATCGCCTCTTTCTATATAATAAAACATTTTTAATGCAATAACTACAAACATTTTTGCCTATGGACTTTTCTGACTCCGCTAAGTAAAGTGAGGAAAAGTATATAGTCTGATAGGTGAAAAATGGAGAGCCATGTGACAGACACTACATTTTCTCAGCTTTGTGCAGGTAAGGTAACAATTTAATGCGTGGTATGGTGCGTGCAAATACAATTTATCGCATTTAGCAGGTTTGACAAAAGGTAGAGTTAAGACACTCGGTTCCCCAAACAATGTCTAATTTTTGAAACATTGTGTATAAAATGGCGGAACTCAACGTCGTGATTTATCTTCTTTACCAGAGTAAAAGAATGAAAATAATTCTCATTTTTATTACTTACAGATTTTCAATGTTTATTCAGTTACGTATTTTCACCGTTGTTGCTTTTAAGTTTTATTACAATAATACATAGTTAAAATGCATTCTAGTATTTTTACTCAATATATCCAAATTTAAAAGGGACGATCATATTCTTTGTCTTATATACAAAATAAACGTTGTCGATTCAATCAAAAAATGTTAGAAACCTTTTTTTATTAATTAAAACATTTCACTGCCTTTTAGTTCACTTTGTTCAATTAAGCCGGAAGCGAATAGGCTGCGTCTGTCAAAAAGGTCAAAAAGGTCATTCAAAACCTCTGTTGTGTTTATAGTTTTGTACTATATGTAAAAGTAACTTTTAAAATATGCATATCAAATATTTTGTAAGGTTTTTTTTTTCAGTTCCACGCTGTATCCCGTCCATAGCAGGGTAGCCAGAAGGAACCTAGTATTAATTCCCTACTTTCCGCTAAATTTTCGAAGCATTGCGGCTAGAGTAACAGAAGGCAGCGCCTCGCTTTATCATGTTAGCAGAGCGTAGAAATTAAAATGTAAAATAATTCATTTCCACAACGCTTACAGAGGCACCCAACTAATTGAACTAACACTATTCATATTATAATTCAATAAAACAGACACGGTCTGTCTCAACTTCCCTTTACATTTGTGTAAACATCTAAAACTATTTAACGCGAGATCAGATCAAAGACGAGATCAATCATGTGTAAACGTTCACAGATAGACGTATATATGTACAAACAAGATGTAGGCGCCCCTTACGGCAGTAGCAGTGTGTGTAAAATCTGTTCAAATTAAATTTTGACGGCTCGAGCTTTGCAGGCTTCCCAATTAATTATATTCGAATATATAGTGGTATAAAATATTTTGGTATTAAGTTGAAAAAGCGTGTTTTAATAAATGCAGGCAATATGTTTTATAGTATCTATACTATACTATAAAACATTTTAATACAATCTCAGGAGATATAAAAATGTTTTTCTAAAACTATGATTATATTATTACAAGGCTTTTACTATTTTGAAAATTTATTTGTATTCTCTACTATATAAAATAAAATGAAAGTACCAAGGTAAGCAGAAGGAACCTAATGTTAAGACATTCTGTTCCCCACTACATGTAAATATTATTTTACTATTTTCATAGTTCGAATTAAACAAAATCTTTTACAGCCATTTTATTTATATATAAAAGAGAAAACTATGAATATAATATTGTACAAATCGCTTCATATATTTTTGTTTCGAAAATTCAACAAATTTTCATTGTAAAATTAAAACGCCTTGTAATTCATCATAGCTAAATTGATATACACCGTGTTGCCAACTACAGAATTAAATTATAAAAATGATAATAACAGTATAAATATTTTTTTCTTGGATTTTCTTTTCATCTCCAACAATATTGCTTTATATTGTTGGATGTGAAAATAACATTTATCAATATTGTTTTTTGCCTAATGCATCTGCCTCAATATGATATTGACATCTTTTTGTTTAATTTACTTTTTGAATTTTTTGGCTATATTATATGTTGAAAAAAATTCAAGGACGGGCACCAGACAATTTTGGAGTGGGCAAAAACTTCTCTTTCCCCATTCCTACGCCCGTGCCCTAGAATACAATTGAAGGGCCAATAATAGACTTTGTAATAAATATATAATAATAAAAAACTGTATCATGAAAATCGTCTATCAATTGCCTAATAGCAATCATTATATAAGTTTGGCCAGATACAAGTATATACAACACTACTAAGCCTCTACACAGCGTTTCTCTTTTTTACTTAAGAAGGAAAAACATGAGTAGATACTTACTTCTTTTTAACAATCATATTGACATGATACCGTCGAGACTCATCGTACCGGAAGAATCTGGGTCTCCACTTACGTATGAAGTGCTTTATTCAATAACCAATAAACGGAAGTCGGAGACATCGATAAAAAGTATTATTACTTACTTTTTATAGTTACTTACGTACATTTACTGTACATAAGTACATTGGAAGAGTTGGTTTGGTAGGCTAGGCTGTCGAGGAAGGCTATTGGCAATGTTACATCATCCTATGATCAAAAGGAATGTAGTAACAATAATTAATGTTGAAAAACGAGTGCTTGCTCTACGTTAACAATTAAAACTTAAATCTACGTAAAATTTATATGTAAGTATCGGAATTGTTCTTCTTTAAAAGTTCTAATAAAGGTCCGGGACAGCATTTCTCTCCTAATGATAGTCATAATTACATTAATGGTTTTTTAATGTATTTCTTAACTTAAAATACTAACTATATTAAATTTTCTAGGCCATCTAGGCCACCTGTGGCGTGGCGTCACTCGAAGAAATTAAATATCTAATATTTTCATGTCTTCGCTCTGGTGTCGCTGTAATGCACGGTGTTGAGCCAATCAAATCGCAATGCCTCCAGAATTCGGGGTAAGTCGGCAGCGGAGTGTCTTAACACTACGTTCTATATGAAGTCTACCCTGTCTACTGTCTGTGAAGCTGAAAAAAAAAAGAAAAAACATATTCTCGCCGCGTTTATACTAAGTAACCTTGTTTACACGATTACGTTCACGAGTTTTCTAATGAAAAAAGGTCTAATGAGTGATGTCTGTAGGGATGCGATTGGAACAGATAAAAGGTTCCCATCAATAAGTCCTACAACTAATGACTCTTGCTCAACTACTGAGTGAATATTAACGCTTTAATGAAACGTAATGTACTGGAGTTTATATCTATTAATATGGACTATATATTTCGAAGATTTAATATTTAATTTTTTTTTTTTTTTATAAATAGGTCATCGTGGTTCATTGGGACAGTGTCTGAATGTAAATTCAATGGTTGTGGATTCGTTCCCCAATAGAGTGAATGAATTATTTGGGGTTCCTCGCATTAGTAGATAAAGTACAGAGTTGAACGCCGCAACTCGAAGTCCTGCTGGAAATTTCTGCTCGAACGAAGTTTCTTGGCACTAGGCTTCCGGTGCTGAGTGCATGCTATATGCGTGATAAAGCGTGAATAACTTATTTAGAAAACTGTAGTGAATACGTATAATCTAGTCAGCAAGGTAAAAATAAAGCGTGATAAAGCGTGAATAACATATTTAGAAAACTATAGTGAATACGTATAATCTAGTTAGCAAGATAGAAATAAAGCGGAACTGAATTAAATGGAATCCCGATATAATTAAATTGCTTAGATCAGTTCAACTTTCAGTTTGAAACTCGGGAAAGTTCTACGAAATTATTCTACTATTAATTAAAATATTAAAGCCTTGCAATTAAAGAACTAAAAAGACAGTAAAGAATATGAGTAAAACTTCTTCTTGTTATACGTGTGAAAAAAAATATAGATTAAATTATAGCAATATAGCAATTTATTATATGAAAATTTCAAAACCCTTATGAGAAAAACAAAAAAAAAGTTTCTGTTATATAGGTACCTACTTAAAAAGAGAGAAGAAATGTTTTACAACTTTTGCAATATCAAAAATGTAAGAAAAATATATCTATGAATATTCATATATTCAAACATTATTCTCACTAATATAAAAAAATATAATAATTGCATCTTATCTGAGCGTCAAAAAGTAGTTAATACCCATATGAACTTCCACTACTAATTAAATGTTTTAGTTAGTTAGTTAGAAGTTTAAACATGTGCAAATTGTCTGGAACAACCAGTCAAGTGTTTCTGGGAGTTCATTTAAGTTTTGGTCTAGAGAGAGGCACGTTATATACGCCTACAAGTACGTATATACGCTAGTAAACTCTTTAATTATTTCATTAAAATAGAAGTTATAAAAAATATGGCCTAAATATGATAAATTACGATGAAAGAAATTAATGCCCCTGCACACAAATTACATAAATTACGTTATTTTAAATTTAAACTTAACCTTTCAATACTTAAATAAATATATCTTGCATAAAGAAACCGTAAGTAAGGTTGTATGTAAATGGCACCATGTAGACGTCTGCATGTCAACCTTAATATTTAAACTTAAATAACTAGAGCTGAACACGAGGTCTCTTAGTAAATTAATTTAACTTAAATATCTGACTTTATTTACACGATATTCTACTTTATAGTATAATTTTATCACGACGGAATTCTATAAGAAATAGTGACTATTGAGGATATTTATTCTTTTTTATTTTAAATATTCAGTGGATACTTCTTAATTAAAGAACGAATGAACCAACAGTTGAATGATGAATGCCAACGTAATAATTTTGGTGTCAACTGCACTTTACAGAAATATTAAGAGTTAAAATAGTGCTAAAATATTATTTTTTGGAATACATTTTTTTATGTTGTTTATTGAGATATTACATATTTTGTAAGGGAATAAAGGCTTTGTCTTGCTATTACATTAAATAAACCAAAATATAAACAATACTATTACTAGGGATTGTATCCACAACCATCGCTTAAAACATATAACCATTTCGCCGCGATGACGTGTGAATATATTAAAGAAATATATAACAAAAGAATTACTGAAATTGAGTTTTATAAATGGATTTATTCACGTTAAGCAAAATGTCACTTGAAAAAAACCTTTTAATAAATTAGATTTAACGCTGATGTGTTCATTCAAATGTGATGAAACGAAATATATTATATTGTTAATTTTTTTTCTCCTTTTTTTTTCATCATCCCGTAGGGCATTGGCAATGGGTGTTGAATGGCGGATCTCAGCGCCACGCTAATTTGAAAATATTAAGTAATTCATTTCCCCGAGCGGGAATCGAACCGCCATATTTACATTCACACGTTTGTACCATTGCGCCACGATGGTGTTTATACATAAAGGTAAAAAAAAACCTTTAAGAAGCCTATTAATAATGTTAAAAATTCTTATAAACTTATAATTGTGTCCTTGGGAAACCCTTTCCTTAGAGCAAGTGCGGGTAATACCCGTGAGAAAGTAAACTGGTAGATCGATTTTATTTATATTCCTTTTTTTAGCTTAGTGTATTTCATGGTTTTTTTATTAATTTACGCATTTCTTATACTACGTGTAAGGCAAAGTGAGAACATAAGTCACTTGTTTTTCGATTTTCTACTATGTCTAGGGATACAACATTCCATGGTGTGCACGTACAGACCCGAGGAAATATGCAGCATAGAAAAAAATGAGGCTTAAAAATCTAGGCTTTAAATCGTAATAACTTCGTATAGCATACATTATACG
>HE667955.1:0-10050 GCA_000313835.2 Heliconius melpomene melpomene | reverse complement strand
TTTGTCATTTCATTCCTTATATCCATTTTGTAGGTCGCATTGCACTTCGCTCATCAATCAGCTCTCGCTTCGCTCACTGTAATGATAAAAACACTCTTTGAAGGATATCTATGTTATTTTTTAGTGCTTATGATATTGCTTCTTCATAAATTATATTCTTGATATCACGCTGTTATATGAATTATAAAAAATATTCAAATAAAACTTTTTTATAAAGTAGGAAAGGAAACAATAAAATTTTATTACCATGTTCTTATTCTGTTAGGCAACTGACCAATTATTATTACTATTTCCTAAGAAATCGGATAATAATAGTTTAAGCATATTACAGATATTTTTCTCAGTATTTCGATAGCCTCCAAATCTATCTATCAACTTATCTATCACTTAATTAATATTTATATATGCGGGCTGGTATTAACTATAGACAGATTTTTATCATAACTACTTACAAGGTGTTTAACCTATAAGTTTGATTGGAACCCGGATCCACTGTAAACAAACATGTAGTATGTACCTACCTATGTAAGTAATATGATGTCGACCTTGTCAGGGCAGCCCTATAAGGAGTCTAGAAAGTATTTATATTTTATATAGTTTATTGTTATTAGTAAATTATAAGAACGAAAGAAAAAAATATGTTAACATATTTAAGTTATTGTAGTGCTAAATTTTAAAGTGAACTCATGGCGTTCGTGGATTTGATCCCCATTTGGGAAATGGTTATAAATAAGTATATAAATTATTTTTTTAAATTTAGGTTTCTAGATCTTCTGCATACAAATTATCTAAAATGAAGGTTAAGAGGAGGCTAGTAATGGCGCAGGGGTACAAGTGTGAAATATTTATTCAAATTTATATTTTCATAAAATAAATATTATCTATTTTCCTATATGTATGAAATAAAATAAATTTTCATAGTGATTTATCTTTTACACATATTCCCCGAGCGGGATACGAACCAGCAGTCATTTGCACAATACATTGAATCACTTCCCAAATGCGCCATGATGGCGTCACATGCACTTTTTACAATTAACATTCAAATACGAATAATATTTTTAATCAATGCAAACCACTATCTAAAATCTAAGTTGTCTAGTCGAAAGGTGAAACCGTGTATACAATTAGACCGATTAATTGTTACAAACTTACTTGTAAATGTAAAAAAAAACATGTACTGCTATTAATAGAGAAGTTAAGTAATAAGTATATACTTATCTATACTTATAATAAAATCGTAAAAGATCCATGTTTGTAAATAAATAAGATAAAATGTTATTAGTAGTATTTAATAACGTAATACACTCAAAAGCAACGATTTTTCATTTTTTGTCTGTTTGTCTGTGTTCGTGAATAAATAAAAAATAACGAAAATAACGAAGAAGTAGACATTTAAATAATTTTAAATGTCTAGTTATAGGAAATTATTTGCCTCGAACGAGTATCGAACCCGCACGTTACAGTCCCACGTTGTGCCCCTGCGCCACGACTGGCCTTCATTAAGTATTATGTAATACTTCTCAACATTTGCACTAGTTTTACAAGTGTACAATAAATCTCTGATATGTACGCAGACAATTAAACTACGAACAAGCTGCATACTTAATCTTGTTCGACTAAATTAAAAAGTTAACGACATTGGCCGCATTCTTGTGAACTAAAATCGATCATACGTCGAATTCGCCGATCTGTCAAACTTCCTGCACCCTGCGCCCTTGAAAGCCAGTTATGTTCGAAGTTCCGTTTCGCGTCATTATAGACACAGTATAAAAGCTGACTGAAACGTAATGAGATCAATCAGTAGCTTTCGAGCAGTCTAACAGAAGTGCACGATGAGATTTCTGGTGGGTTTTATTACGTACTCTCAAAAACCAAGGGTCGTTGTTACAAGCTCCATTAGTTACCGACAACGTTCTCTACTTGTGCTGTGAATTGTGATACCGATTGACGGATATTTAGTTATTTTGTGCCAGATTTTGTTGTCTATTTTTTAATGAGTCTCTCAATTAGATCTAATCCATTAAATTACGATTGACTCGTTGCTGATATACTAAGTTTAATTTATTGATTAGTAAAGGTTATTGATAATTAGTAACTAATTATATTTTCATAGATTGTAGCCGCCGCCGTCTTCGCCTGCGCCGCAGCCGCACCTTCCGGTGCTCTGCTGGCCGCACCCTACTCCGCCGGGCTCCTCGCCCACGGAGCTCACTTGGCATACGCCGCTGTCCCCGCAGCCCTGCCCGTCAACTCCGGAGACATCCAGGGAGCCGCCATCGATGCCCACGTGCAGGTAGCCGACCACGTCCGCGCTGTCAACGACCAAGCCGCAGAAATCCAAGGCCGCGCCATCAACGCCGCTGAGGATCACGCCTGGTCCGCAGTCAACGCCGCCCAAGTGGCCGCCGCCCAGATCGATGGAGTTGCCGCTAACGTCTCGCCTGTCGCTGCCCGCCAGCTCGCTGGTCACGGTGTAGTCGCCCCCGTGGTCGCTGCCCCCGCTGTCGCTGCCTACTCTGCTCCCTGGGTCGCCCCCTCCATCTCTGCCTACTCTGCCCCCTTGGTCGCCCCCGCCATCTCTGCTTACTCTGCCCCCATTGTAGCTGGCGTCGCTGGATCCCACTCCGTGTCCGTCCAGAGCCTGTCTCAGTCTCACCCCGCCCCCATCGTCCACGCTCCCCTCGCTCTCGCCCACGGCCTCGCTCACGCGTGGTAAATTATTAGACCAAATTTAGATTTAATAGACAATGAAGACGTGCGATTAAAAACATTAAGTTGTTACATATTCTGTATCATTTCATATTCCTCATTTATTTAAAAATAAACTAAATCAGCTTTATGCTGTATTCGGCGTGCGTGTAGAGTGGCGGAACTCATCGCCGCGATTTGCCTCGTTACAATAGCGAGTAAATGAAGATATTAATAAATATTAATTCATTCCCTTGAGTTGGGATCGAATATACCGACCGTCGCGTTACACTCACACCTTTGTGCTCCTGTGCCATGACGGCCTGATTTATCTAAATAAACAATACAGAGCAATCTGCTATGTGCGGGATACAAGATTTCTTTTTCTACAGGTAAATAAAATTTCTAGTGCCAAGACAGTCCACCGTTTCTTAAGTATTTTGATTACTGGATTTTCCCATTTTTTTTCCCAAGAAAAACAAAAAACAAATGTGCTAATTCACGTTTGTCCTAAAAATGTTGTGGCACATTAAAGTAATTAGTAACTTGTTTTACTTAAATATGAGAAGAACCGCGCACATTTCTCAACGTCGTAAAATCCTGACTACGCCATGCGTTCAAACCCTTTTTATGTATACCGTCTTTTTTAATAATAACAACAAATTTTATTATATAATTGATGCCTTCTTGTCACCGTGGAACAGTGTCTGACTGTAACAGTGATGGTTGTGGGTTTAATTCTCTCTCGGGGGAAAGATTATATTTAAAATTATTTTCTTCGCTCAGACCAGACAAGCAGCGGCCTTCGATGAAAACATAAAAATATAAAGATCTGAAAAAATACTGTAATACACTACAAGATTAGCTACATAATAATTAATACTAATGGTTTCCGCGCGGCAAATCCGCGTAAATCCCGATGCCGCGTAAATTCCTGGATAAAAAGTAGTATATTCGTTGCTGTTTAATTCCCTCTGTCTGTGACTTATTTTGAAGGGGTAGATTGATATATACTATCGTGGACTTTATAAAACTAAGGAAATTGAATATTTTTACTTATATGTATATATTTCATTATTTCTACAGCGCTCACGATTAAAGCAATTTGATGACATTTATTATTATTGGTATTTAGGACTAACTAAGAATTACACTGTAATATAATATAGCCTATAGCATGCCGGAGGAATGTAGCTTTCATCCAAAAAAAAATCGACTAGTAGTTCCAGACTTCTTAGCATTTATATAAAGAAACAAACAAAATTGTTCCAATTTTATATATTAGCATAGATGAAAATTACGCTTTTATCTTTCAGCTTATTGACATACCTACATATAGATAAAACTCCTCCGCTACCAAGTTCCTGAAGAAGAAAAAAGAAAGCCGAAACTACTAGTGGTGAAAATCGGTATGTAGGAGAACATAAGACGTTTTAATGAAGACTACGGACGAAAAAAATAGAAATAGTAATATAATAATTTAGTAATTAGTATTTTACCACAGTGTCGAGTATGTCCCTTTGGTTGTTATTAAATTAGTTAAATGTGGACTTTGTATATCAGTAGTTATTTCAGACATTGACGACTTGAGTGCTACATTATGTACTAGAGCCTATGTTTTTTGTTTTATTACAATTAATAATGTCATCGATAGCTTGCTATACTAACTAATTTAAGGGGTTGTTTTTGGGGTCCAAAGTTTGTATGAAACTTCGTTACTACAAATGCTAGGAGTCTCTGCTGCTAGGGGCTGACCCAGGACCTATAGCACCAGGGTAGTGCTCGATTCCGCGATCTCGCAGGCCATATACTCGATCTTTGATACATTGCCAATATGCATTTCATTCATGGAGAGTGGTTATGTAATGCTGCAGATAGAATGTATCGGAAAAGATACCAAAACGTTGAACGTCATCCCGATTACCGTGTATTTCGATTTTTCTCTCTTCAACAAAGAAGTAATCCAGCTAGTATCGTACCATTTCGGAATCCAGATTAAATGCGCAAACTTTTAAAGTTACTTTCAAAAACAGTGTAGTACATTTTTTTTATAGTACAGTCGGTTAAAGTTGGGTGTAGTAAATATTTTGAATTTAATGTTTGGCAAAAACAGCATTTTATTAAACACCGATGCAGGTATGTTTCAATCTTAAACTGTAATTTACAGAAGGGTTACTCATGATTACATTACAGAAAAAAAAATAAAAAAAGAGTAATATTTGTAGTCTTAGGACTTGAAAAATCATCACAGGGTGTCGGTTTTTCTGATATTTTTTTAAATCAATATAATATGAAAAATACATGACACAGATTTTTTTTTATATTTTTCTCATAACTGTTACGACTTGGTCTATCACCTGTTTTCGTTTTATCGTTGACTCCTGGGACACCCTGTATTTATAAAATCGAAAGGTCACTCACTCATCACGAAATCTCAGAAATTACATGTGCTAGGAATCTCAAATTTTGCATAGGAGTTATTTATAGGACGTAGGTGCTCGCTAAGACGGGAATTTGCAATAGTCGACTCCTAAGAGGATGAAATAGGGGTTGAATGTTTGTATGGAAAAATTTTGAAATCGCCACCGATTTTTATAAGATTGGAAATTTAGACTCTTAAAAATATTTAATTGAACACGTGTTTCATGGTTTATTAGGATTAACCCCTAAAGGTGCAAATAAGCGGGCGAAGCTGCGCGCGTCCACTAGTATTTAATATTTTTAAGAAACTTATAATTTTAAGACAAATATTTTTAAGAAACAACAAATTAATGAATAAATTTAAAAGAGGTACGTATCGTTATCGAATTAATTAAAAGTAAACATAATCTTGCGTGTACACGTGTATTATTAAGCAGCTTCACGCTATATCTCGTATACAGTAGGGTAGATAGAAGGAACATAGTGTCAAGACACTCCGTTTCACGCTTTTGAAATGTTGTTGAATGGCGGAACTCAACGCCGGGCTTTTGCCTTGTTAGAGTGAATAAATGAAAATATTATTAAATCATAATTTATTCCCCCAAGTGGGGATTCAACCCACAACCGTCGCGTTACAGTCACGCTCTGGCGACGTAAAATGTACAGACATTTTTACCCGCCTTCAAAAATAGGAAGTAGTTAGTTTGATATGTATGTGTGTAATATTGTTGGAATTGCAATTTAAGTATGATCTATTTAGGCTTCCAAACACGTGTGCTTAATTTGGTAAATGTATGTTTGTCCATGAATTTATGTACAACTAAAAGTTATACCGAGATGATTTTTTATAATTTAGGTTAAGTATATTTAAACTTAGGGAACAGTACAAGTTTTATTAAAATCGCTAGAGTAGTTCCAAAGATGTGAGAAAATTTAGAAGATAGTAGGCAGGTAGTAGGAACCTTAATTTGTTTAATTTTGAATTCACTGGCTGTTTTGTTTTTTATACTAATTTTAAGTCAATTTCTTTATTAATTGTCAATTATATTATTAGAGGTCCTTTTGGCTTCAGCACTTAGAATTGTCTTAGAGATGTTAATAATTTGTGGACTATATAAAATTTATTAATGCGAAGTGCGGACACGTGATAGTTGTGAGTCCAAATCCTATTCAAAGACTATATATTAGATTTATAGATAAATTAAAAACGACCATTTTTTATCTTCCTGCGCTCTACGCCATTGAAAGCCAGTTATGTTCGAAGTTCCGTTTCGCGTCATTATAGATACAGTATAAAAGCTGACTGAAACGTAATGAGATCAATCAGTAGCTTTCGAGCAGTCTAACAGAAGTGCACGATGAGATTTCTGGTGGGTTTTATTGCGTACTCTCAGAAACCAAGGGTCGTTGTTACAAGCTCCATTAGTTACCGACAACGTTCTCCACTTGTGCTGTGAATTGTGATACCCATTGACGGATATTTAGTTATTTTGTGCCAGATTTTGTCGAGTCCATTTTTTAATGAATCCTCTCAATTAGATATTTACTAGTATAATCCTTTAAATTACAATTGATTCGTTGTTAAAATACTTGAAGTTTAATTTATTCATGAGTCAAGGTTTTTAATACTATTTATATTTTCATAGATTGTAGCCGTCGCCGTCTTCGCCTGCGCCGCAGCCGCACCTTCCGGTGCTCTGCTGGCCGCACCCTACTCCGCCGGGCTCCTCGCCCACGGAGCTCACTTGGCATACGCCGCCGTCCCCGCAGCCCTGCCCGTCAACTCCGGAGACATCCAGGGAGCCGCCATCGACGCCCACGTGCAGGTAGCCGACCACGTCCGCGCCGTCAACGACCAAGCCGCAGAAATCCAAGGCCGCGCCATCAACGCCGCTGAGGACCACGCCTGGTCCGCAGTCAACGCCGCCCAAGTGGCCGCCGCCCAGGTCGACGGAGTTGCCGCTAACGTCTCGCCAGTCGCTGCCCGCCAGCTCGCTGGTCACGGTGTAGTCGCCCCCGTGGTCGCCGCCCCCGCCGTTGCTGCCTACTCTGCCCCCTGGGTCGCTCCTGCTATCTCAGCCTACTCTGCCCCCGTGGTCGCCCCCGCCATCTCTGCCTACTCTGCCCCCATCGTCGCTGGCGTCGCTGGATCCCACTCCGTGTCCGTCCAGAGCCTGTCTCAGTCCCACCCTGCCCCCATCGTCCACGCTCCCCTCGCTCTCGCCCACGGCCTCGCTCACGCGTGGTAAATTATTACACCAAATTTAGATTTAATAGACAATGAAGACGTGCGATTAAAAACATTAAGTTGTTACACATTTTGTATCATTTCTCATTTGACATTTATTTGAATAGACTTTTTATAACATTAATAATACTTCAAGGTATTCCCCGTACAGAAAGAATGTAATTATATACCTACCTAATTGTACGAGTATCTACAACACATATAAACAAAATCTATATTTGTCATGGATTCCAAATTTAACAGTGTTTTTTCAAGTGAATATATACACGAAGTTTTTATTTACACTAAGTAATTAAAGTCCTATCTCAATATAGCTAAAAATCTTTTGAATCTATTACAGTTTGAGGTTTATTATGATACGGCAAGGCTCTATTGATTAAATTTATTTTTCTGCTAATTATTGCTGCGTGCAACCTGTATGGGTATTTTAATTATTTGTATATACAGATTTACATTGCAGTAATAATTATAGTAGTTTCGCTAGCAGAATGACAACGTCTGCAGACTTTTATTTGCGTATCGTGTGAAATATGTTTTATGTAATTCCTAGTTTCAATAATTTGGTTTCCGTTTCAGTAAATAATTCCCTCTATTGAGGCGACGTTGTTTTGACGACAATGGGGTTGAGCAAGTCACATGCCTTCCATGAAGGCATTTGCCAACCTTGCTTCCAGCTTTTGTTGTGTTTGTATTATGGTTTCATTTGGCTGTGTTGAATGGCTGCTAAAGTTAGGCACTGTTAACCTATTGTCTAATCCTATCATTAACCCCTCAATTGATGGTTGTTTCTTCTGAATACGCCGAAAATATCTATGTAAATGTGTCTGTTTATAAGGACGGTTTATAATATCTATTATTACTCTTCCCCCGTTGCACTAAGAAAGAGTAAGCCTTTGAACGTAAGACCGTGGATGATGTTTTGTGTACTTAGTCATAAGTTGTGACCACTTGATAACGCCAAAAGAGTACTTAATTGTTTTTGTGGTGTTATCGGTTTTTCATTCCAAATTCATACTTTTAAGCATCAAATTCGTAAGTTTACTCTTCAATTCATCATCAAGAGTTAATTCATCATTTTATACAAGAAAATCATACTTTTAAAATTTCAATTCATATTACCGTTGCGATAAAATAAAGCGCAACATTGTGTTCCGTTACTAAGTACAAGCGATGTCTGCGAATCTTTGGCTCTAAATAATTAATACTAATTAGTATGGAAATGATCATGAAGTTCATAAAGAAATGAAGTTGAAGGCCGCACCGCAGCAGTTTTATATATGTACTAGTGGACCCGTACGCGGCTACGCCCGCTTGAACTATACGAATATTTATTAAATATATTTATGAAATTATTTTCAGTTTTTAATAGAGAGATGCGTTAAGCAACCTCATTTTGGGTGACGTTTTCTAACAACAAACTTTGCAAATCGTTGCCTAGCAACGACAGTTGTTATTAACATGGCGGAATAAATTGCATGTCAAAGTATTTTAATATATTGGTATATATCGAAAATATTACGAATATGAAAAAAAAAGTATCCTATGTTCATCCCGAGACCCTCAAGTACCTCTGTATGAGTATTTTATCACAATTAAATTAGCGGTTTAGCCCTGATTGCGTAAAAGACAGACAGACAGACAGACAGAGTTACTTTCGAATTTATAATATAGGTATGGATGAACACTAGTTCACTAGTATTCACATAAAAAACTGTTCTGTCACTCATTAAGTGACTAACACAGAAAGAAGAATTGAAACTACTGGGCGTAGAAATCAGCATGTAAATCATAAGTGCTTTCGGTAATGTACTGCACTATAAGGTACCTACTGCCTTTTCCTTGCCTCAGGTTTTCTCGAAATTCGTAAGGCTAAAGATAATAATGTAATTTTCCTGGTAACTGCTGAAATGAAAATATTACGACAAAAGTTAATAAAGTCCACCCAAACGAAATTGCGGGAGATTACTCTATAATGTTATGAAAATGTCACCGTCCAGTCCAGTTTTAATAAGAAGAAATTTTATGTTTCTAATGTAGTTTTTGAAATTTCATTGACACGAAAGCATTTTCTCTAACTTCCTTGATATTATATAATGTTACTGAAAATCTGTATAATTCAGGTATTTTATATAATAGCTCGGTAATGTGTAGAATACCTGTGTCCTCCAGGCAATGTCACTATATACATAAGAAGTAAATTTATCGATTACGTGTAAATATTTAATTCATTGTTTGACTCAAGTCAAGCAGTAGAAGGAAACACATTCAAACGACTTCTTCATCTGTTGATAATAGTATTTTAAAGAAGAATCTATTATCTTCTAATTCTATTATTATTTCTAGTTTAAATGTAGGTAGACAACTTATACTAATTATTATTGATAGATGTATATTTGATCGATGTATATTTAAATATGTTTGAGATGTTAAAACAAGATTTCATATCATTGTTTGATTTTTGTTTAGTTAATAATTTACTCTATTTTAAATATTTAGAAATTACAGAATTGGTAAATTTAAAAAATGTGAATATAGATAAATGAGGAATATGAAATGATACAGAATATGTAACAACTTAATGTTTTTAATCGCACGTCTTCATTGTCTATTAAATCTAAATTTGGTCTAATAATTTACCACGCGTGAGCGAGGCCGTGGGCGAGAGCGAGGGGAGCGTGGACGATGGGGGC
>HE667949.1:0-18128 GCA_000313835.2 Heliconius melpomene melpomene | reverse complement strand
TTAAAATCGCCAAGTATCACGACCTCAGCAGAGGGGATCTGTGAGAGCATATCGTCGATGGCCGATTGCATGTGCTCCATGAGCCGATCCGTTTCCGCATTGCCACTGTGGGACCTGTAAAGGCATGCGTAGACTCGGGTTCGATCGTCCGAGTCAACACGGAGCCAGATAGTCGACAGGTCCCGACCTTCAAGATTAGCAAGACGACGGAAACTCAGGTCCTCCCTTACGTACACAGCGACCCCGGCATGAGGCATAAAGTTGTGTTCTATTTTATTAGCCGGGGTATTGGAGGTAGGCTGTGTCGCTCGGTCGGACAATTTGAGTCTCCGTCAGAAATAACAAGGCCGGCCGTGCCGTCTCAAGATGGTGGTGGACGGCATTCAGATTGGAGTGAAGACCCCTGATATTGGAAAAGTCCACGTTTAGTGTGGTAGGGGTTGCCGTGGGGCGTACGTCTCGTTTGCCTTGTTTGCAATTTGGTCTTGTGCGCGGTACGTTGCCCTCCCCAGAATTCGAAGGGCAGCCTGAGCTTGAGGACTCAGGGAGGGATTCTCCAGCACCGGAGGTGCTGGTACCCTCCTGGGGTAGATTCTCTTTATGTGCCGCTTTCATATTCCAGGGAGGGGTGGGGGTTGGGCTCCGGAGCCCGGCATTACCTAATGCGAAACGCAGTGGCATAAAGCCACTACTTAACGCCGGTTTTAAATGCCGGGGGTGGTATTGATCCGGTCGAGTCTGCCCAAACGTGTTGCCATTGCTGGCGACGTGACTCTACCACACGTACTTTAGTCGCCTCTTACGACACCATCAGTACCAGGGTGATCCTATTCTAGGCCATGATCACACGGCCAAAATGTGTCTGTAATGTTTCCTAAAATAAGTAAGCAATTATTATTTAACTTAAAAGAATACAAAGTAAATAAAAAGCTTATCCAACTACAAAAAGGACCAAAACGCAAAATTTAAGCTATCATGATAATTTTAAATATTTTTAATAATTTCCCAAAATTGTTATTCTATTTAAAAATAATTTCGATGATAACCTACAACGATCAAATTCCTCATTACACTCACTAAACAATTTATCAATATACCGCCGAAGCGGCTGCCATATTGACATTTTATAACATATAATAATAATTAGTTTTAATCAGACCATTCAACATAGTGTTTATAGTTGCCACGCTTTGTAAAATGCCTTGTGTTATATTAAACGAGTATTTAAAAATGTTGCCATATTAAAATTTGAAATAAAATTTGCATCTATTATTTTTTAAATGTTGCTATTATAATAAATTCTATATTCGATTATTAGGCGTTTGTAGACGACCAATTATTGTATGTTATATACATTTAATATTAATTCAGTAATCCTGTTAATGAATAATAACGGATGTGAATTTGATTCATCTCCGGCAACAATTGTAATTGTTGGCAATTGACATAAGAGACAGTTATTTGACTTAATGTATTATTATTATAAAGCTTTACTATAAGCAACTAATAGTATAATCGAATATAATAAATAACTCCTTCTTTTAACATTTTTTAGTATTTTGTAGATACTAAAGAAAGATATTTGCTTGGAGAATTGTATATTAAAGTGGCCCTTTTAAAATTCGCATTAGTTCGCTGTCTCCTATAGCGATATCTATCTAGCCAAACCTGCAACCTTCGAAATACGATTACTCAATCCATACCTATATTATAAATTCGAAAGTAACTTTGTCTGTCTGTATTTTACGCAATCAGGGCCAAACCGCTAATTTAATTGTGATAAAATACTCATATAGAGATACTTGAGGGTCGCGGGATGAACATAGGATACTTTTTTTCTCATATTTGTAATATTTTCGATATAAACCAATATATTAAAATACTTATTAATTTGACATGCAATTTATTCCGCCATGTTAAAAACAACCGTCGCTATGAGACCGTTGCTAAGCAACGATTTGCAAAGTTTGTTGTTACAAAACGTCACCCAAAATGAGCTTGCTTAACGCATCTCTCTATTAAAAACTGTAAATAATTTCATAAATATATTTAATAAATATTCGTATAGTTCAAGCGGGCGTAGCCGCGTTCGGGTCCACTAGTCTCTCTATATATAACAGTATAATACAGTACTATGAGCTGACTACGGCGTCGGTGAAATCAGTTGTCACCGTTATTGCGGGAGGTCGGAATTCTCAACCACAATTTATTTTGCGCCGTCTGTCTCGACAGATGGGCTGTAAGACTTGTTTAAAATATAAGCGCAAGCGATTTTAGTTGTTAGGGTCGTGATAAGGATGAAAGCTGCTTAGAATAGCCAATTAATTTAAATTAAAGAGAGGCTTTAAATAAATACTTATATAATAGATTTTGTTCATTCGGTTATTATTTTTCACATATTATCTGAGTTTTACAGGGCAGAGTTTAATTTTTCGCTTTTTAAAAATTCGCTTTTTGGAATCCAGATACATGGAAATATTTTTAGATATCAGCATTCCCATTAGAAACGATAATAAATACTTCCCTTTTGTTTGTTTGTTTCATCTAAAAATATTAATATAAATCGCTTTAGCTCATGATATACATCCAGTCTAATCATTTCTCATGGCTGTCAGGGTGTAAGAAAAAATGAATAGAACGTATGCCCCTTTTCTATGATGGGGGTAGGACTGTCTTTTTAGTTTCTTTCGAATAACATTTTCATATCAACGTCATTCTAGTGCGTTAGTGACGTCTTTTTATTTCAGGATATTAAAAAAAAATGGAGAAAATGGAGAAGGGAGTGCCTAACCACTGTTTTCTTTGCAGAAGATGCAAAGGACTCGGATTCGCCCACTGAGAGTTTTGACAATTTTAAGATTGTACGCCAATGGGAAGTAAAACTTATAAAACTCGACAAAGTTAAGTTTGCGCTCGCTTGCACTCGTCATGAACGAAAAACTACTCTAGTAATATATTATTCGTTCGTAATTATTTTCGTCTATAAAATATATTGTTTTTCTTATCGGTTTTTTTTTCTATATTTATTGTAAGATCTCAAATTTCATAACTATATGTCCACGGAAAATCTGCTATGGGTTTGATACGTGGCGAAGTTCTAAATGAAATTTGCCTTAGAAGCTTCATTTTTCAACAAAAGACAAAGTGATCTTATAAGAGTTCTTTTATCTTTTCGTTTCGTACGGAACCCTAAAAAATGAAACTGTAATAAGAATTTAACCTTATTCCTACTTTAAAAGACTTGCAACATTCCATCCACTATATTTAACGAATAGTCTCGAGACATTTCAAGATGTCTGTCTGTATATCAACAGTTTCATAAAACAAATAGCCCGGTACCATTAAGTAGCCTAATTATTTGAGAGGGCATACAATTTCGCTATAAACTTTTATTGCTTACTTAAACGGCACTAATCGAGACACGACTCAAATACTCGTAAACATATTTTATTAAATCATTTTCTCGTATTTTCCTCGTTTCGTTTCGTCTTCTCCGTTTCACTTTAAGTCTTGTATTGCGTTTGTGTATATAAAATGTTATGGTTATTATACAGGGTGTACCTGAGTGTTGAGTTTGGAACGTTTTTATTCTCATTAGAGTAAGAATATGATAAGCGAAATCGTTTATACAAAATGGCTATCCTGGCGCAGTGGAGCGGTTGGTTGTAAGCTCGATTGTAGTGCGTTCGAACTCTGCAGAGTAAAGAATTCTTTAGTATAGAGGTATATTTTTGAATTGTAAAGGCGGATTTGGTACTAAAAAGTACAGCTTCTGACTGTTAAGGCGACGGTGTTAGTTCAATGCCCATTCAGTGGAATGAATTATTTTTATTTCAATCGCTTTAGGAAGAAGACAAAGTACGGCGTTAAATTTCGCCACTCAACGCGCAATCGAGAATTTGGACGGAAAGCTGAGAACCACTTAATATCTCTTCCTTCCCTCTAGCTACCCACCCAGAAAAAGGGAGAAAGAGAAGGAGCCTGCAAAAAAAAACTTATTAAATTCATTTACATGTTAAAGGTGTAAAAATTTGAAATCAACGTGATGTTTTGTTTCTTTAAAAAATCTAATTAAAAAGAAAAAAATATACATTGGATCACGTTGCTTACACTTTTATAGAACTTTATTTGACTATAAAAATTTCTAAGAACGTGTATAGATTGTGAAACCAGGCCATTTTTTAAATAACACGTGAACGGTTATTGTGAAATAAAAAAAACAAGACTAAATAATTTTACTAAAACTTCATCTTTTTTCATAATTATTGAGTATTTATAGAAGGTTATTAAGCATCCTTATTAAGGCTTACATGACTGAATGAAACTCAAAGGTTAGCGAGTATAAGATTAAAAAATAAATGTAGAACACTTTATGTGGTTAAAATAAAAAATACATTTTAAGAATAAAAACTCGGTGGTTGTAACTCGGTTTACGGACGAATATATTATGTCATAGCGTCATAAAAAAATAATAATAAGGAGAAAATGCACACTTTTATAAATTAAATTATAATAACCGAATTATTATTTTGTATAATACAAAGAACTGCTGTTTCCCGCAGTCATCAGTGTTAAGGCACTCCGTTCCCTCCTACGCTTGTTCGGTCTTTGTTAGTTATTTCGTTATAAAAATTTTAAAAACTTCATGTGATAAATAATAATATAGGTACACATAAAAATACCTAGTTCTTCATGCTGTTGTAGGACAGAGTACCACCGATAGTATCTACAGCCTAACAATAGAGAAAACTCTATGTTTTCATTTCCCCTTTTCAGGTGGGATAAGGCGCGGGGTTGTGTTCCGCAATCCAAAATGCAGCGGCTCTAAAATTTGGCAGAAAATAGAAAACGTAGTGTCTAAACAGTAGGGTTCACTTTGCACTCTGCTACATGGATTTGGAGATGCGTAAAATGTGGACCTCGTAAAATACTACTTGAAATATGTTTATTATGAATGCGCTTCACAAAGTTACTAGGCACCTGTCACAATTAAACTTCGCTTGGACTGTGGTATACAGTTAACGAAACGCACAGTGTTCTGTATAACAGTAAATTGCAAAATAGCTGGGAAACCAACATAATATATGTATATACTCGTAGTACTCGGAAAATATACTAACTTTAGTCTTAATTATAGTTTGATTCTTATATAAGCCGGTGTGTATAGGAAATATAAAGGGGGGCATCCCCCTGAGGTATATAGGAAAATAGTTACATTTTTTGGGTATATTTTATAAAGAAACTAGCTTTTATATTATACACTAAGAGGTCACAGAATTTTTCATAAGTAAGAAGTTGAATTTTTCAATTCAAATGATAATTTCAGGTCAGTAAGTTGGCATTTTTAAGCTGGCATTTTTATCCTGCAAGTTGGCACATAAGCTACTTTGAGCGCTAAAAGGCTTTTTATTTAAAAATTATAATAAAATATTTATAGTTTTTAAAAAAAAAATTTTTAGCAGTGTATAAGCAATATATTGGCCTTTGAACTCACTACCACCAAGAATAAACAAAATAAACCACTCCACCAAAGTGTTCCCCAACCTATATATATTTACTTAAATACTGAATGCATTAAATCCTATTTAAATAGGCAGAACTGTTGTCGGGAGTAAAATACCTAACATCGGGACAAAGTGCGACAAACAATTGAATGGGGGCAAATGGGCGCAGGAAGAACAACGTAGCGCAGTTACTCTACGTTTGTATGTAACTGTTGTAGATATACTCGTATATGTAAGTAAGCTGGTGTAAAAATCTTTTAGTATTTACTAGATGTTTAGAATAGTATAGAAGTGGAGTATGAAATGTTTTGTTTAACGCTTTGATATTTTTAAAATTATGAAGCTATCCATGCTAATGAAATCAATTTGAAAGTAACTCTATCTGTCTGTCAGTTTGTCTGTGACGACATCACGGCTTAACCCCTGAGCCGATTGTGATAAAATTTATTATATAATATACTTGAGGGTTTTAGGATGATCATGGTTAAGTTATGTTTACTTATTATTCTTTGTTCATTATAAATATTTAGGTTTATATTTTCTTACTACTGAAAATTGAAAATAATTTCATAAATATATCAAATACATATTTGTATACTTAAAGCGGGCGAAGCCACGCGGTTCCGCTAATTTACTATATAATAATTATGTATAGAATTTCTTATTTTTATTATTTACAGCCTCACTCTATATACTATAGCTATATAGCAGGGTGGGCACAGAAAATCTAGTGTTAAGACAGTACGTTCCCAATACGTCGTTAAATTTTCGAGACATTGCGTGTTGGGTGATGAAAGCAGGGAAATGAAATTAATTCCCCCGAGTTCATACTCATATCCGTCGCATATACAAAAAATCAAATTTTATAAGTTATATTGTATATTAAGTAATTATTAGTCAAATAACTGATTCCATAAAGAATTATATTATGTATATCTCTATACTAGTGGACCCGGACGCGGCTACGCCTGCTTGAACTATAAGACTATTTATTAAATATTATATAATATATTTATTATTATAAGGATGAATATCAAAATATAAGTTCATTTTGGGTGACGTTTTCTTAAAACAACAAAGAAACTTTGCAAACCGTTGCTTAGCAACGACGGATGTTATTAACATGGCTGAATAAATTGCATATCAAATTAGAAAGTATTTTAATTTATTAGTACATATGTGTAATGTAATATTATATAGCCTATAGCACTTCTGAAGAATGCAGCTTTCATACAAAACAAAAACATAGTAAATCAGACCAGTAGATCCAGAGATCTTAGCGTTCAAACAGACAAACAAGCAAACTCTTCCGCTTTATTATATTAGTATAGATGAAAAACATATTTTTTAGTACCTACTAACAGAGAAATAACAGCAGTATCGCAGTCAACATCACGGCATATATAGTCAGTTATTTACGGTAACGACACTAGCTGCAGAGTTTAACAGGAAATGTACTATCACGTCAAAGTAACAAGCGCAGTAGGTATATAGGTATTCTGTTTTATGACATGATAGATAAAAAGACTGTCTTTTTTATATATTGTAGTAATTTTTTTACTAAATTAAAAAAATATTTTTTGAGCAGTCGAATTCTGGAGGTATTGCGTGCATTAACACCAGAGCGAAGAAATGAAAATATAAATTTAAATAATTTAAATATCCTCAAGTGAGCATCGAACTCACAACCTGTCACATCGTTTACATTATTAGTTTTTTCTATTATAATTTACTTTTGACATATTACCTACTATTTTCATTTCCGTCCTCTACTATGAATAGACCGTAGCGTTAAATTCCGCCTTACAAGATGAAGTGTCTTGAATCAAGGTGGAAAGTGGAGAACGGAGTACATATAGGTTTCCGAAGAGTACGAAACTCAGCCAGCCGGCAGTAAAATATTTTCGCGTGAAAATAACATTTATTCAGTGAAAATGAAGATTAATTCTGCTTAAGTGTTAGAACTAGACAGAGATTACAAGCATCAGCTTCACGCTGTATCCCGCTCACAACAGGGTAGGCAGAAGGAACATAACGTTAAGACACTCAGTTCCCCACTTTCCACTGAATTCTGGAAGCATTGCGTGTTGACTGGCGGAATTCAACGCCGCGCTTTGAGACAGACTACAAGAATATTTATTAATATGTTTATATTGTTGCATTATAGACGTTTAAAAAATACTAATATTAGTTCTATAAAAATGATTATTTACTTGCTAGTTAGATGTGAGGGTCGTAGATACGATTCCGCGTATCTAGCAATTTAAAGCATTTTAATGGCACTCGATGTGAATCACGTTAGTCAGTGCCAATTTATCGTTTGAATGCGGGCCATGTCTGTAATTTATTAAGATAACTTTGGATTTGTAGATAGAACTTAAAGGAAACTTATGGACTAATCGTTGTATTATTTTTTGTTAGCTTCTGGCTGTATCCTGCAAAGGTAGGCCACATTTTCCAAAAAAAGTTCGCCATATTTATATTGTGTGGTAAGATTCAACTAAACAAATATCCCTGAGTGAGAATCGAACCTAGAACCGTAGCGTTTACAGTAACACGCTGTGCTGCACCACGACAGCCTCTAATCGTTTTATGATGTATTTAATAGTGATTGTCTGATACATCAGTAATAATAGTTATCGAATACATTAATGAATACGATAGTTTCTGTTAATATTAGTTTTGTTTTAAAGGTAAAGAGTTGATATGAGATACGATCTAAAAAATAGTATTTTTTTAAATTTTAGAATATCAAAAATTAATTGACAATATAGAAGCGGAGAAAAATGGGCAAAATAATTTTAGATGCTTAATCGATATAAGTTAAGATAGTTTCGGCCGAATTATATATGCTTTTTGCCTCGTTTCAAAGTGTGAAAATTAGAATATAAAATATTTCATTTTGCTCGAGTGGGAATTGAACCTACAACCTGTCTAGTTTACAGTCGCAAAGAGTAATATAGAATGTTATTTTTAAACTTTGCTGGCTCTATCATTGTTATTTTATGGTAAATTCTTACATCTTAGAAGTTTCTAAGTAACAGTTAGTTCAGCTTCAAACAACAAACTTTAAAGAACAAAATGATTTTGTAAGACACGAATATTCACTTCTAACTAAAATTTACTTCCAGTCTTATTTTTTTTTTTATAATAGTTATAACGTTTATTTCTTAAATAATATTTTTAAATGTTGATAAAGAAACATTGATTCTCCGCTATTAATCGAAAGCTTCTCCATTGTACGACGCTAAGCTCGATCTTTGACTCTTCGCATAAAAGTGTTACATATGTCGTCACTATTTCATAGGATTTTGTATAATATTGATAAAATACCAAATAACTTCGATATAAATACAGTTTGGGTTGTCCGCTGTATAGAAAACAGATGTCATGTTAGTTACTTTCATTTCTTCGCTCTGATAATAAGACAAAGTGCGGCGTTAGGTTCCGCCACTCAACAAGCAATGTCTCGGGAAACGGAGTGTTTTAACCCTAGGATTCTGCTTGCCTTCCTTTGTACAGGATTCAGGGTGTAGCTAAGAAAATATATTTAATATGTAAATGCAATAAATTCAATCAAAACAGATTTTTATTACGTTTTTGTAGTTTGCCGTCCCATTAAATAAGAAGAGGTATTCAAGAAACTAGGACATCAATTGAAAATTACTTTAAAATAATAACTTTTTAATATTGTAAACTATGTTTGTAGAAAATCTTTCCAAGTACTACTTTATATTTACAATCTATTGATTGATTACCTTATAAATTGAATATTTCCTACTAAATTAATTTTGCAACTTGTTCTTGAAGGCAAACGAAAATTATAAATTACAAAAGTTTGTCTAAATGTGGAGACGCCGCAATGATTATTTATGAGTTTGTTTTGTATTTAAGACAATGTATTCACTATTGGTGATAATAAGAAAATATTTGTATGATGAGTACTTTACCCTATATATGTAATGTTGACTTTGATTTTTAATTGATTCATGAAAGTGGTGTTAATTGACTATGTAAGTCACCCCCAATAAACTTAACTTACTGTTGTTTTAGATACCTCATTTGGTGCAATAACGTATTTGCATTAGTAGTTTGTAGTAGTTTATCCACATTAATTGATGTATTCCAGACAGAGATTACCAAAGCGATTCATTTTCTCGAGAGAGAATTGAACTTACAACCTGTCGTGTTTAAAGTCCCATGCTTGAGCCTCTTCGCCACGTTTGGCCTCAATGTCGATTCCAAAAATAATTAAATTTAAATAATAAATATGTAGATATACATAAGTATTAATAAGTGACTTATTATTTTTTAACTTTGTTTACCCTGAAGTTGTTAAAATATTATTTTCTGTTATTTAATATTAGTTTAACATATCCATTATTTTTGACGTCGGTTTTATTTTTCAGGACCCTTGCCATACAACTTAGGTATTTTAGAATTTCTCATCAGGTACTGTACCTACAGTCCATGTATCAAAATAAATAGAGAATAGATTCACTCACAATACACGCTGCGTCCAGGTTAATCAATTTCCGATTTTACATTCTCCTAAATTCGTGAATGCAATGTATGTATATGTATTCTGTTGTTTTAGTTATTCGTTTGTTTTGTTTGTTTTTTTTTATTTACATATTTTTTTCATATGTGTAGTAACTTTGGATGCACTTTAGTCGTAGTTTTATTGGTTTTTCTTTTAATTTAAAGTTATCATTTTATTTATTTTATGTGACCAGACTATGACTTAGGATGTATATGGACATGGAATTTTATTCATTAGCAGTGGACCCGTGCCGAGAAAACCGCATCTAAATCGGTTAAATCGATTCTGAACAAACGCACAGACAAACGTACAAACAGACAGACAAACAAACAAAAATTTTAAAAATCATTGTTAGGGGTTCTATAAGGTTAATAAAGGTTCCCAATAACATTTTTTTTAAATATCTTCCAAGTACAGACAGCCACCCTCTTATGATTTTATTATAAGTGTAGATATTCATTCATTCATTCATTCATTCATTCTCGAGTTATTTCTGACCTTAGATACTTATTACTTAATATAATTATTTTATATGAAATATACAAGTATATTAAGGCCAATTATAGCGAGGCACAAACGTACGACTGTAAATTCGACAGGTTATGGGTTCTATTCTGCAGATGCGGGTTCTATGTAATGAATGTAACATAGATAAGTTATAACAACTGTCTCAGAATTTCGACGTAGCTTTATAAGAACGTATGGCTTAGTGGTCAGAGTGCTTTAACGAATCCAAGAGCCGTAGGTTCGAGTCCCGTTGCTTTAAAATATTTACACGTTAAATATTTTTCTACATTCGATGTGGAATAACATTTTGAAAATGTAATATATGTCTTTCTAATTACTTTTAGATATTTGCTATATTATCTCATACTTCAACGTATAAAAAATACAAAAAGAGAGTTCAAAGAATTTCTTTATCGCCCTGTATAACGAAAGATCAAGCTAAATTAAAAACACTATTTTTAACGATGACTCTCCTTATTTTCTCTTCTATTTATTTACCAAAAATCACACAAATCTTCAGATACAAAACACATAACTCGTTAGATTTAGGCCTTTTCCGTTTTAATCAGTACGGCGGAAACGCTATCATTCGGAACCAATTGACCCGAATACAATACCCTCGTTATCTTCTACACTTATAAGAAATAGTCATATTTATTTTAGAAATTTGCTATAGGAAGTAGGTGGGTTTAAGGTTCGACTCCCACTCAGGGCAATGAAATATATATTATACAGTTTGTATTTCAGATTGAAATGCTCTTGAAGGACAACAAAGTGTTCCTATAATGGAATGGAACCCCCGTTGATGTACGCAACTCTAAAAATAACTCACACAAAAAAAAAATATAGTAGAAAGTTTGTATAATTTAATAATTATTTACCCCGAGTGGAAATCGAACCTACAACCTTCGCGTTAACAGTGTACTTACGCCTTATATTTTTTTGCAGTTTCAACAAAACAAGACTTATAGAGAGACGGTTGTCATCATTAAAATAAATTACTAAGTCCAGCTCCGAGCGTTTAAATAATGCATAGCAAAGGCTATGAGGGCTGTCTGCCATTGTTTCTGACCTCACGAATGCTTGGACTCATTTTTTTTTAAAGCGGAAAATGTACACGTTTTAAGCCTTCTAGCAAACTGATTTACTAATTGGATTACTTTTAAATGTAATTTATGTTGTTTGTGTGCTTATACTGTGGCAATTTTTTACTAGTCTTCGTCATTAGAAAACAATAAAAAATGTTTGACATTAGAAAACTGTGTAATAGAATAATAGGTTGAATTTTTAAATGCTTTTTTTAGTCCAACTTTTACATTTGTGTTAAAATATCTCTGGCTATACAAAGGACGACCATAGAAGAATCTAGAAATATTTTAAAGTTTTAACTGTAGTATCTAGAAATATTTTAAAATTTTAACTGGATTGAGATCATCCCACCCCACCTATTCCTACGTCTAGGCCGCGATATTAGGATCTATCACTCAATACACGATACCTAAAATTAGAACAGAAAGTGGAAACACATTCGTAGTGTCTTGACTCTGGGTTCTCCTTGCTTTCTAAGCGGGATAAAGAGTGACACTGAAAAAAATTACATCCAGTTGTCTAAGAATTATTATTTGTTTCACGCTGTATCCCGCAACTAAGTTCCCGCCAGTTAAGACACTCCGTTCCCCCTAAAGAAAATTCCGTCCCCCACTGAATGGACTGAAGGATTGAATACTAGTATTCAAAAAAATTAAAATATTCCTTAGTGAAGTTGCCTACAATTTTATTTCCAGAATACGACTAAGTTGAAAGTTTTAATGATATCATATTCGAACTTTTTTCAAGTTTTACATTCTTCTTAAAGTGAACTTAGTAAAGGAACTTCGTTGGAAATTTAAATTGTTGGTAGGTTCGCAAATATTTTTACTTTTAAATATATATTTTCTATACTTTGATTAAATTTGATTTCGATTTAATAATAGAATACCTCAGAGATCCCCTCGCAACTCATGTCTGTTCTTCAAAATGGAAAAAACTAAAACGAACTTTGGACATAGCAGCCCGATCAGTAGATGTAACGTTCGACATAGTTGCATTTCCTCGCCCTGGGAACGAGGCAAAGCCGGCGTTAAATTCCACCATTCAACACGCATTACATCAAGAACTAACGAAAAGTGAGAAACGGATGTGTCTTCATGTGGAACGGAGTGTCTTAACTCTAGATTCCCAGATTCCCTCTGTTTACTTTACTTAAGAAAAACACCATTCTCTGCAAGAAAATTTTACCATAGTATCCACACAGAATTCGTGGCCATCGTAGCGTAGTATAACAGCTTCTGACTGTATTGATTGTGGGTTCTATACTCCCTCGAAATCATATTTAAACTATATTTAATACAACGCTCAGGCAATAAGCGCGGCGTAGAGTTCCGCCATAAATTGTTTCAAATTCGGATTGAAAGTGAAGAATAAACCTGAACAGATCTTCTATAGATAACCTAATTTTCTGATTATTTTCACAAAGAATATATAAAACAGAATAAATAGACAGATTTGTCACAAGTCCGCTCGTCTTGTGTTTAATGTTGTAACAAAAATAATATGAAAAGCAACAAACAAAACAATCCTATATTCAATTACATTTTTCTTACATATTCTCCATGGATGAGATGGAATATAATTGATTGTGGCCATTATTGTTTTACTTTCTCAGCATTTATTCTGCAAATGTTCATTATTTTTTCTACTGTTTTTTTTTCTGTCTGTTATAATTATTTATATTATCATTAGATATTTGTTATGTTATAGTTATAGTTACTAGCTTTATATACCTATGTATATATTTATATGTAGGCCGTCGTGGTGTAGTGGCGCAGCCTCGGCAATAGTGGAGGAATGGGGTAAGATTTCTACTTTGGGGAAGTGAATTATTTTCCTTTTCTCGCTCGCATACGACAAAGCGCGATGTTAAGTGCCGCCACTCGACACATTATGTGGAGAACGGAGTGTACTTACATTAGTTTCACTTTGTCTACCCTGCAGAAAGTAACCCTGAGTAAAAATAAAAAGTATACTCTATTTATAATGTACAGTATATTAAAAAAAATCCTAATTTTTTCACAAATAATCTGAGGGGAAGGTTAAATTTTGCGTCGATTTTATTCTTACTATTATGTTTGCTTATCCATTTTCATCCATTTGCTCTGTCCATTATTTCATGCCTTACATTAGATGATGGTAGGACCTATACCGACTAAATAAACAAGAGGAAATATCGACATTTTATTTATATATTTTGTAAAATAAAAATGTCTACTAAATCCATACCTATATTATAAATTCGAAAGTAACTCTGTCTGTCTGTCTGTCTTTTACGCAATCAGGGCCAAACCGCTAATTTAATTGTGATAAAATACTCATATAGAGATACTTGAGGGTCTCGGGATGAACATAGGATACGTTTTTTTCTTATATTTGTAATATTGTCGATATATATTAATATATTAAAATAATTATTAATTTGACATGCAATTTATCCCGCCATGTTTATAACAACCGCCGTTGCTAGGCAACGATTTGCAAAGTTTGTTGTTAGAAAACGTCACCCAAAATGAGTTTGCTTAACGCGTACATGGCGCGCGCCGACTCAACCTTATGAGACATAAAAACAATGTTCTACAAAAATATTGTCCCTTAAATATTGTTTAAAAAAAAGTCCGCGTTGATATATACTATAGATATAGATTTGTATACATTAACAAAAATTTGATGATTTCTATAATTTGATATTCATCCTTATGAAAATAAATATAATAGTCACTTTTAGCATTTTTTCTAGATTGAAATTATAGTTTACTGTATAACATTCTAATAAATAATTAAGGAGATGTCACTGATTCGAAATGACCTAGCCTACGGGCGGCATAGTATGACCGACGCAAACGGGCAGACGACTATGATGGTTTTGTAAATTTTTATATATTTTTGAATTACTGTTAATTTTTATTTAATTATTTGCTGCTTATAATTAATATATCTCAGTTCGGTTATCTATACCGATGTTATACACTTAAAATATCGTAATTTTAATAATTTGGGATTTTATTTAATATTACTCGCAAAAAATATTAATTATTTAATATAGAAAAATGTTTAGTGCGCGCGCACGGCAAACTTTATATACTTTTTCTAATATTAAGAATTTCCTTTAGTTACTTTTACTTCTTTTGATTGTTCATTTCGGTTACTCGGATATTTTTTCTAATAATAGATCTCCACTTATTATTCTTTTTTAACTTATTCTAATTATTTAGGCTTATATTTTCTTACAAATTCTATTGAAAACCGAAAATAATTTCATAAATATATTTAATAAATAATCGTAAAGTTCAAGCGGGCGTAGCCACGTCCGGGCCCACTAGTACTGAAATAAGAACAATCGGTGGACGAGTATGAGTCGACAAAAAAATAACAATAGGCTTTTCGTTGTTAGGGAAGATAATATCATTTAAATCATGTCAAAGTAAAAATTCAATGACCAGACATAAACAGTATTAACAGATAAAGCGACGATAATCTATATGTATTTATAATATATTTTTTTAAGGCCATAGTGGCCCAGTGGTACAAGCGTGCGATTGTATACGCGACGGTGGACAATTCATTTTCGATTCGAAGCAATAAAATATTTTTATATTCTCGGTCTTGTAACAAATCAAAGGCACAAGCAGATTTCGCTCCCGTAATAACAAATGTACATTATTTACATTATTCTAAAAAATAAATTTAAATATGTGCGTTTTAATGTAGGTGAGCGTATATCTGAAATTGATATTACCTCTGAAAGGGCACAAATCTTAAATTCATAATTTCACATACCGTCTTAACTACAGATTAGACTATAAAACTACTTTGACTTATAATCATAAAATTTGTAAAGAACCGTTTGTGGGCGAGTCCGGAACGCATTTGATCTTCTTTCGATCCGATCGAGATAAACGTTTTTCATATGTTTTTCTCATTTGTGTATCTATATCAATTTCTGGCAGAATTTTACATCAAAGGTGAACATAAAATAGTGTCATCTCTTTTCAGGATACCGAATTTAATGTAGTACCGAATTTAATGTAGTTTGGAACATGATTTGCATTATATTTGCATAACCTATTCTTTAATTTCTTATGTAAGCAAGTCTATGATAAATTTATGTCGGCCATAATTGTGGGTTCCTCTCGTACTGGATGGACAAAATTATTTTCATTTGCTGGCTCTGTATTGAGAGTCGGTAGGAAGGATGCACCATCTAGTCTAGAATGTCTCGCTAATTTATTTCGTTGACTTATTTTAAGCCTATGATAAAGTTCACATCGCAACAATAAACAGACAAGAATCTATATTTTCAATCTTTACCATATGTTGATAAAAGTGCAGACATCTTTACATTCAATCTTTTTGTTAATTTTGTTTTGTTAATTGTGAACTGTACATTGATAAGATATGCGGATAAGGAAGTGATTGAAATTTGTCAAATTTATTTGAATAGACAAATACATTATTATATGAGTTTTCTAATATTATTAAATTTACATTATATTTTTCTACAACATATTAACTTATAATACACAGGCATATTTTAAATAGAACACTGAATGATAGGTTGTATGGAAAACATAAGAAAAAAATAGAATCGCCAAAATGAAATAACTACACAACTCTGTGATCATAGTCTGTAATTATTTAAGTATTTTCTGCAAAATTAGAAATAAAAAATTTGTGAATAAATCGAACCAGCGTTTATTAAAGAATAAAGAATAGATGTATAGCAATATTTATTAAAGTAAATAATAATATTTATTAAAACTAAATAACACTTTAAATTTAAACTGTTTACTGTTTTTAACCGACTTCTGTAAGAAAAGGAGGTTATCAATTCGACTGTGTTTTTTTTATGCTTGTTATCTCATAACTTATGACTGGGTGAACCGATTTTGAAATTTATTTTTTGTTTGAAAGATGAAGAATTTTTTTTGGTCCATGTCTGACAATGGTATCTATGAGAAAATCACATAAGTCTTAAATTTGCATTAGGTATGTGCGCGACTAATAGCCGAATAACTCAATGTCGCGCCAACCGATTTTGATGATTCTTTTTTATTCGAAAGGATACACTTCAAGAAAAATTTGGTGAAAGTTTGGTTAGGTTCCGATTATGGAATCCGGTCAAAATTGACAAAGTTTGTTTTTTTTGGTAAAAATTGATTATACTGTAATAGTTACAAGCAAAATTTTTTTAAATTGATGTCAGATGTTGAGATTCCTGATCGTTGCATTTCTTTTCAACCAATCTAAAAAAAGAGGATGTTCTCATTTTCAACCAACTTCAAAAAAGGGAGATTCCCAATTCGCCCGAATACTTTTTATGTATGTTCTTGTCAATATACCAAAATGTAACTAACTTTGCACAAAAATAATACCTAATTAAATGAAGTTTTACATAAGACAACCACAACCACTCGTTGACAACCACTACCATCACCATCACCACTCGTTTAAGAAGCATCATTTTAAGATCTACCCATCACTTAAAATCTTAAAATAAATTATTTTTTAACAAAAAGAAAAATCGACTTCTAACAACGAACTAAAAAGTGAAAAATAATTTTACAAAGATTTTATAATTTTGAAGTCGGTGTGAAACTAATGCTACAACACCCTTGCTACAATATCTAATTACTAAGCCTGTTTGTTTTACTTGGCACCGACTTCAAAATTAGAAAATCTTTGAAAATATTTTTTACTTTTTAGTTCGTTGTTAGAAGTCGGTTTTTATTTTTGTTTTAAATTTATTTATTCATCACTTGGGCGGTAAAGATAAAAAATCAAAACAACATGTATCTAATTAATATGTATAATCTGATATGGGTCATAATCAGAAAAAGTGTACATTTTGTGTCTTTTCTTGTCCCGCTACTTTGAATGCGTTTTAAAAATACAATTTTAAAGATATTTGAAATATTTTGCCATTTAAGATAAATTTACTTATTAACTTAAAGATTTTTGTAATATTTTAAATGTATTATGGCAAATAATAGTATTTTTTGTTAGTTGCAAAAAACCTTTCAAAATGCTTCCATACAATTTTACGTGTCCCATTCACCACTTTATTTTTTAAGAATTGATTTGTTACGAATGTTTATGGTTTTATTTGATTTCAGATATGTTTATATTACTTTACTTTATGTATAATATTAAATATAAGTACTTTTATTGATACATTATTTAATAAATAAAATATATTAGTTAAGTAAATTTGTCCCAAAATATTGTCTTTTCGTTACTCAGGGCTAGTAACGTACAATTAAATTATGAACGCAATTATTTTGAATGGTGTTTAATATTATTCTTTATTGTGGCACCATAATTGTAAAAGTCAATGCTATCGTAGCTACAACCAGTAGTGTTCTCGCAGCAGTAGAGGGGTTCAAATGTTTAAAAGGGAATGCGTGAAATTACATCTCAGGGTTATAAACGGCTTTTATTTTGGTAAGTATTCTATAATTTCGTTTTCTTGTTTATGTTATTTG
>HE667945.1:18131-40543 GCA_000313835.2 Heliconius melpomene melpomene | reverse complement strand
AATACAAGCTGAATTCAAATTTCTTCAAGAAACAACTAAATTAAATACCTTAAATTAAGTGCTCAGAAATATCAAATATATTGTAGAACATAGAATTTACACAAGACCAATTAATCATTTCATGCACAATTTGCTATAAGTGTTCGACACTGTAATACACTATGTAAACCCTTTCTCTGCGAATGATCGTCACACTGTAAATTAACGCTTAAAATAACGTGGCGGCTAAGGATAATTAAATTTTAGGGGTCTAATAGATAAATATTGTAATCTAATAGACAAACATTAAAACCGTTGTGGTGCAGCGGCACTGTGTTTGTAACGGTTGCGTGTTTTTTAATTTATTAATAAGGTTTTGCTAGTGGATATTTCAGTATAAAAATTATCAAGTATTCAGTAAAATTTAGTAGTACGTGTAAATAAAATTCGTTATTTAAATAATTGCTTCACGCTGTAATGAAAAACAAAGAAAAAATATAAATCTGAGAATATAGAATGAAGTGTCTCAGAGACCGGTCGTGGGGCAGAACACAAGCGTACTCCACTCCACTTGACAAAATGTAATATTTAATATTTTCATTTCCTCAATCTGCTAACGAGACAAAATGTGAAATTATGTTCCGTCACTCAACACGCAATGTCGGTATTTATTTATTTATTTATTTATTTATGTAAGAACTCTACAAATGGGAAAAGGAGTGGCTTAACACTGCGTTCCTATCTTCCCTCTTCCTACCTTGCCATGTGCAGGATACATAAAAACACATACGGACTACAACCGTGAAAGGATACTCAGTTATACGAAATATACCTAAGCGTGAAACCGAAAGAAATAATAATAATATTATTCCTACTAATTACTTAAATTTCCCAGTCCAAATTTGAACTAAGAAGTATAATTAATATTCAAGCAGTAAAACCAATAAAGCGGCTCAAGAGACTCCATTTACATCTTGATCACTCGAACACCCACACGTAATTTGTTTCACAATAGCCCCCAGACCTATTCTATACTAATTCTATAGAGATTACCCATACGAGTACATACATCTGTTAAAACGTAGGAACGTAATCGAATTGTTCAAAAAATATGTTAGATTAGAAAGTTGGTTTAATTTAGTAATATAACTAATTGAGGGTTCGATTCTCAATTTTTGAGTCAGTTATTTTTGATTGCGCGAGTTTGACTAGAAGGTAGAAGTGAGGTTGAGTTTCATCCAATTCCGTGGATTCCATTTGTCACTCAGGAAAATGATACGATGTAGCTTAAGCTTTAAAAAGCAATAAAAATATTTTTTTTAAACTTTCACGGTGTATCCCACACATAACAAGGCAGTGGCAACCTAGTACTCAGTGCGCCAAAGACACCCATTACAGTATTTTCGTTGTTCACTCTTTGCCGAATCCTTGTGTATTGAAGACTTTGTGTCGAGTAACGCATCTAATATTAAGACTCTCTGTACCCCATACACCACGAGACATTGAGAAAACAATATCCTGAATCAAAAATTAAAATATGAAAAGAAAATTAAAAATTACTACAAGTGCATGTCCAATCATCGATTTTACATCGAAATCGGTTAGAAAGATTCGATTGAAAAACCTTCCATGCTAAAATGGACGAAAAAGTTATTTCATTTAAACGTCCACAGAATTACTACGCAGGCTTTATAAAGGGCCAAAGTCCCCGACACCTAAACAAAGGGCAAGGAATTAAAAAGTAAATAATGGTCAAAGAATTTGTTAAGAGGAAAAAATCGGTTCGTTGTAATTATACGAATCTACTTATCTTTGTATAATAATCCTTAAAAATAAGCGGACACTGCTTAGGTGCAACGAACTCCGTTTAAATAAAATACATTTATTTTTCTACCAGCATGGTTTTTCTCTTGCCTTTTCCATAAAAAAATTATATATTTAACAAATAATAAAGATGTAAGAAATATAGAGTAAACATTGTGTAAATGTTATGTTTAAAAATAATTCAGTTTCCAGAGTGGATGTAGCATCACGTTTGCTGGGTCACGCCTGTAGCGCTTACGCACGTAGGCCTCGTATCAGCCTCATTACAAACTTAACACAACGAACCGCTCGCGGCTTCGCTTGTGTGTTGTGTATAATTATTATTTTCTCACCTGAATTACTTTTGTGATTTAATAATATCGTTGTGTCGTAATGTATACATTGAAAGGTAATGTTTCAGCCAATTCAATAAAATAATAAAACCAATATTTTATATTTACAATATTTTTTATTTATTGGCATATTTATACAAAACTAGCACTAAAATTTAATGAAAGTTTACCAAAAAGCAATAGTGAAAATCCATTTGAATCGGTTTAGCCGATTCTGAGCCTAACAATTCAAAAATCATTGTCATTTTCGATTTTCAATAAACAGACAGCGATAAGTTACAATTTTGTAATATTATGAATGTAGATAAAGCACCACCTCTACTAAATATACAAGTTAATGTTTTACATATGAGTAAATACGATATTTGTAACCAAATTTCCACGATTATCATACGGGGTTATATCTTTCAGAGCATTCACGACGCCATATAAGTTACTCGTGGATCATTTAATTCCTTTTAGCAGGCTTGTATTTCAAAATATTAGGGACTTATATTTATTTTTTAACTTCATACTGTATCCCGTTTATACTAAAAAAAATATAAATTTGAACATACAGCCTCTATATTGATATCATCACTGTACTATAAATTCACTGACATATATTTGCTGTTAAATTCATAAGTACTACTACTCAATGCACTGCTAGAAATACTTTTTTTTATATGAAATTAAATACTATCTTGAATGAAATATTCCGTTTTATATAAAATACGATAGATAAATCTCCGCGGTGAATTCGAGACACTGCTTCGAGCATATCGAGTGGCGGAACTCAACTCGGTTGTCAAGCCAGAACAGTAAAAATGTAATAATGATATCTTTCCTAGTGGAAATCGAGATTTCAGCTAACGCGGTTACAGTCAAGCACAGTACCACTGTGCCTCTGTGACCTTATTATTCTGCAAATATAGAAAATAAACCCGTTCAAAAATTTTACTCATAGAAAGGTATTTAACATTTTAACTAAAATGTCTTTTTTTTTTTATTTTCTGTCCTATTAAAAAATCTAAAGCTATAATAATTATAAAGTAAACGAGTAAGATAATTGAAAAATGGATTTCGATTTTTAAAATGCAACATACATATTCAATTAGGTTTTGCCAGAATAAACGAGATTTTTATAGCGCGGTTGAGCGTAAATGGTGGCTTTTCGAGCGAAAACCACAAGCTGTTCTACTGAAACGTTTCAAAATGTTTAATTTTACAGTTTAAGTAGTTATTAAGGCATCGTGGCGCAGTGGGACAGGCCACGGTATCCTTTCACATATGAGACAAAATATAGTATAAAAGTAAGTTGAAAACATGAAACTGACCTCAAATATCTACAAATGACCTACGTACCTATATTGTACAAGTCCCCTCCGTGGATACTTGTAACACAAAAACTGAAAGTTACAGGAACACAAAAACAGGACAGTGCATTATTACACGTTCAAATACGTTTTAATTGACATTTTCTCAAAACCCTTTTATCAAAAAACAAAAATCATTTCATATAACTTAATATTATACGTAATATTTATCCCTAAATCTAGACTCACACTATTTTCATTAAAATAACATACTAAAGTTGTAGCCAAACAAACACACAACTTCTAAAATATTCTACCTCTAAACCTTAGGTTACTTTACGTTCAAGAAACTAAAACTGCTTAGCCAGAAACAGAACTCCGCTGAACCACAATTCTAAATAAAATACGTAAACAACATTTGTAACTAAAATGCTGTAAGAGGTTGATATATATTTTATTTTTATTGTATACATTGTGTATGGGGCTGGGCTGTCGTGGCGCAACAGAACAACATTCTTCTGTAAAAATGACAGTTGTAGGTTCGATTAGCGAGAGAATTCCATTTCATTTTCTCGAGGTAATCCTTATTTTCCAAAGATATTTTCATACGCATGTCCCGCCCAATTTTCAAAACATTCAGAACAATGATGATGGTGCCTCATGTGTATATTTTGAAACGTATCAAAATATTTAATACGTTCTCGTACCTTCTTTATAGTAAAACAACCCCACACATAAGTTATCGAATATTCCAACTATTCTCCACAACCTCAAGTCAGTTTACCTCGAAACCTCGAACAACTAAGATGTTGTGTACAAACCCTACTTGACGTCTCCTCATTGTTTATGCTAAGACCCTTGGGATAAACAACCTAGCTCTATACGCAATAGCCAAAGGGAACCTAATGTTAAGATACTTCCCACTTTTTATTTATTTTTTAAGATATCGCGTGTTCAGTGGCAGTACTCAACACCACAGAGCTGGAATAGAAAATATTTCAGAATCTCACTGCCCAACATCGGCCCCTATAGGTATTACGTTTGAATAAAAAACCTTATCATGTTCCTAAATAAGGAACCACCAACGACTATCGTACTTACAATTATGTATTGCTCCACTGCACCACCATGGTGTCAACCAGACTAGTACTAATTTAACTAAGGGTCCTCTCATTACTTATGCTAAGACCCACGGGACAGATGTATAGAGGAATATATTAATACAAGAGAAAGGACAATCTTTTTTCATCTGAATGAATCCTTTTACGTGTTTTCTATTTGCATTCACTTTACTGGTAAAGAATACTAAGTTTTGTTTATTTTTTGTTAGTTTTGTTTTGTTTAAGAGGGTATCTGCGAAAATGAAAGAGTATAATATTGTTTGAATAGGGTAAGGTTGTTACAATTTGAGTATTAATAAAAATTACTACAACTTCTAAAACGTATTATCTTCGTTAGAATATAATACTAAATTTGTAATCAAACAAACATACACCTTCTTAAATATTCTAGATCTAAACCTTAGCCTTTATCTATGTAACCTACTGAGCACTTGTGCTTTCTTGCTCTGGTAACAACTCTCTTATTGGAAACTTGAAAGACGGAAATGTATTGTAACACTAGATCCCCAGGTTCATTCTACTTACGCTGGTGTTTTCGAAATAAAGAGTGAAGCTAAATTAAAATCAATAAAAAAGCATGTTCACCTTGTAATTCATGAAAATATTAGAACTCCACTGTATTAAAATGCTGGCCTCTAGACACCTCGAAGACCATTTTCCACTTTTTATCTGAAGTTGATTAAGTATTCAAGGCACTCTACAACCCTGAATGGGAAGGCGTCTTAGAAATTTCTTATAGATTTTATCGACATTATGACTTTGCACCAAAATATGAAATTTTAGAGCAAAAAAAGAGAAAATGGAGATAATTGGATATTAAAATCTGATGCCTTCGCGTACCTTAATTGAGAAGTGACTGACTGTAGGTATCTATTCGGTAGGTACTCGGATGTTCCAATCTACAATATTTACTTACTACCTATATTTACTAACGCTGTTCTGGCATTACTAAAATAAACAAAGTCGAAGTCAATTTTTTTTTTAAATAATAAGATACATGCTTGATTTATTTTGAACGTCAAATACCACTATCAATCAAAAGGTCACTGAGGCGCGGCGTTGAGTTCTGCCACTCAAAGACTCAGATTCGTCCGCAGTTTCATGTTTTTTTTTTCTGTACAACAGTCTAGATAGAGGGAACCCAGAATAAAGTCACTCCGTTCTCCTTGTCTACCGGAATGAGGAAATAAAAGAAATTAAAATATAATGATCCCCCGAGTGAGAATCGAACCCACAACCGTTGTGTTTACAATCGGACCTAGACCCATTGCGCCGCAACGACTTCAATTATTTGGACATTATATTTTATATCCAAGCAACGTCTTTCAGTTGTGCTTCAATGTTATTTTGCGTATATTCTCGTAAATATATTAAATTTATGCAAATTTATGCAAGAGACAGTGTTTGTTAAACATGTCATTGTGGTTATAATTTTCATACAAAACTTTATGTTTCCATATCCACAACATATTTGCCAAATGGCGTATTTACCATGTCCCGGCGTTCCTTGCGTAAATCTTCGACTTGTCGAACTGTCGGAGTTTAGCAGACTGTAAGAAGTTTTATCGTACCCATAATGTGAAGCACAAGACTTTGGAAACTAAAGTTAACATACAGCTTATTTTTGAGCTTGAACTTTTCTTGGACCAAAACGATATATAAAAAGATTAATTTACAGATTGATTTTGTATCTCATACATCTTGAAAAAAGACACGTTTACTCGTAGTTCAACGCCGCAATGTTTACCGAATATAATAAAAAAATCGATCTAACCGCTCCCCCGAACGCGAATTGAAGCCACAGCCATCACTTATATATTCGTCAGTCATTCCCACAGCGCCACTACAGCCTCTGTAAGCGTTCAACCAAAACGCACCGCGTTAACTTGTTAGTACAAATTAGTTCAAGAAGAAACGTTTTGGAATTCATCCAAGTATGTGGAAATTAATTAATAGTTATATAAGTAATTTGTAGCTTGTATTATAAACACAACATTAGTCAAAGTCAAAATTTAAATTGACATAATAATGCAAAGGAATAATAATAATGAAGCAAAGTGCGTGTTAAGTTCCGGCACTCAACACATAACGCATCCTGAGGACCCAGATACCCAGGTTCTCCTTGCTTCGTGCAAAATACAGCGTGAAGCTAAAAAAACTGAAAAATATTAAAATCCTTACGCACATTTAATCAAGCTACAAATTCTATATTCTTTTAAAAACAAAAATAGTGAACTTTTATAATAATAGCAAACTTTTGTGTATCGACGTAACTTAAGCACTTTAAGCTACATTTTAAGCAAGTAACTATAACAGTTTATTAGTCGTACAATTACACAGTTACTTTGTGGTGTTTGGCAACAGCTCCTACCTCACGCCTACACTGCGGCCGTTTAAGGTGTATACATACGTATGCAATACTGTAGTAACTTAAACTATAATTATCAACATTTCTTTGCCGTAGTAAATACCTTTAAGGTCTTTAGATAGTTCCCCTTTATTATTTACATAAAATATTTTTGAGAAATGAAATATTTTAATTTCCTCTCTCTGCTAACAAGGCAAAGCACGTTCTGCCACTCAACAATTTCCGTCTTCCTATCCTACTACTACGTATTCCCCACTAGTGGGATACATCGTGAAGCTCAAAAAAATCAATCTAACAAGTTTTTTTATTACAAGCAAAAATCGAACCAATAGCCTTGACTGCAATAACATTCAACAAATATAGCCACTACGTCAAACAACTGATAATATTAGTAATATAGACGCTACATATGTATTTACTCAATGATTTATTGTGATTTTGATAAGTTTCATTCTGATATTTCAGTAATCCTCTGAGCTGTAATTACTTATTTAGGCTCACAGAAGATAAAAAAATCTCTTTATTACTCTAATTTATAGTGAATAAACTTATACGTAAAATCAGCATTTTGGTTGTCAAATATTATTAGTAAATTACGTTTATATCACGATTAAGAAATGCATAATAAAAATTTAAGGAATAATAATAAGATTCTCTCTGCTAATCAAAAAAGCTGAAGAAGCGCGAAGCTGGAAAAGAACAGTCATATAATATTCCGTTCCCATCTTAATGCTTCCTTCTCCACTTGCCGCTGAACCCGCGCTTTACTTCGTCACCAGAGGGAAGAAATGAAAACATAAAATATTTCCTCCCCCCGAGCGGAAACCTGTACTGGGCCGAGGCGGCTTATTTATTCTTGTTATATAAAAAGAAAATTGACACTTTGAAGCATGACACGTCACGCCCCAATAAGAAGCATCACATGTCTCTTGATTTGTTGAAATGAATATTTCATATTTTAACATTTCAAAGCTTTTTTCTTTTTCCTTTACCTTCTAAGTAACTAAATGAAAAGTGACATTCGCAAATAAAGGAAGATCGAATGTCACACTATGTAAAGGTATAGACAGTCAGTGAGCGCAACAGTTGTAGGTTCGATTCCCACTCGAGAGAATGAATCATTTATATTTCCTTGCTGTGGCACAAAGGCGATGCGCAGCATTGAGTTCTCCCACTCAACACGCAAAAAAAATAAAATGAGCTTAATTTTAAAAAGCTTAAAAAGATTTACCAAGCAATTAGATTTGATGTAATGAAATGTTTTAAAAGCCAACCAACGTGTTTTGTAAACTTATTAACGTCGTTTATATGAGACCGGAAGGAGCTTAATGAACGAAAATTAATTTAAAGATTAGATGCGCTTTGAAAGGTACACTGTGAAAGGTATATTGTTATAATATTGAGGATAATATTTTTTTTGTACTTAATTTTGTAATTAAAGAGCGCTGTTTCACTGTGAGACGACGTGAGAGTACTCGTAATTGTTATAGGTTCGATACCCACTCATTGTAGTACTATTAATTCAGCTTCATATAGCAGACAAAACAAATCACAAAGGGGGTCTAGTGTTAAGACATTCCATTCTCTCTTCTCGCGGAAAAACATTGCGTGTTGAGTGGCGGAACTCAACGGTTTGCTTTGTCTTGTTACTATAGGCAAAATATGTAGTAAAAGAAAGTCTTTGTGTAATGTCGACAGTCAATAAAAACCGTTTTTGTTCCACAATATCTCCGCACTTGACCTACAAAACATTGAAATCGCAGTGAGAAACGATCCAACAATTAAATGTACGCTTTGCATTACGTAATACGAGGATTTATTATAAATCTTATTATATTCTCCTAAAGGAGGAAAAATGTGCATTTTCTATATTTAAGAGGACTTTTATTTAAATGACCTCTTTGTGTAGTAGTTAGTGAATATGGCAGTTAATTTTCAGATCAGTTATGCGCTCGATTATAACGTTAGATACAGTAGTTTCCCTTATTTTAATATAGATGCAACTGCTACTGTCAGTGCTCCATTCTACGTCGTCATTCTAAGTTCCAGAAATTTCGTTTTATATGTCGTACTTTAATACCGCACTTTGTGGTAATACCAGAGTAAATAAACAAAAATAGATCGTTCCCCCGAATGGAAATCGAATCTATAATTATAGCGTTGACACACACTCACACGCTGACCTACTATGCCACAATGTCATGATATGAATTAAATTATATATATATATATATATAATGTTTTTTTAAATACTTTTCGTATTACGAGTATATATCTTAATCCGATAGAATAATCCACACACAAAGAGATAGACAGAGTGTATCGTTACTAATTCATTTGTTTGTATTGTACCTTAGTCTTAAAGAGTCTCAATAGTAAATTTAATAAAAGTATTAGGTGAAACAAATGCTTGCAATATAAATAAAATATAAAGGCGTCGTGGATGTAAGTTCGATTCCCACGTGCAGAACTTATACATTTCAAATTTTCATTTCCTCGTTACTAGATATAACTAACCAACGCCACGCATTTCCACGTTACGAACTCGTTACTAGTTATAATTAATACAATATAATATAAAGAGAAACCCTTAATCCATAGATTAATGCATGTAAACTGAAAATTTAGACTAATTCAAAGGTATTTAAATACTAATTATAATAGGTTTTGAGTGTCAATTTCCATCAAAATTAATAATTATTATTTGTGTATCATACGTTCTATATAGAGGCTACATACATAAGGATTTTAACCGGAAGAAATCTCATCACAGAACTTATCATTGGCCAAACGGATTATCCGGGGCCGTTAATATGACTAAATTGACCCAATTTGCGAACGTTGTTGACACTTGAAATATATTATTCCCATTCCTCCTATGTTCGAATGGAATATTTAATATTATCATTTTCATTAACACGAAGCAAAGGGCATCAGAAAGTGCGGCATGGAAATATCTCAATGGGATCAAGTTGTCTCAAGTTCTGTCTGCCTATCTTGCTAAGGGAAAAAAATAAAAAACGATATCGAACCCAGAACGTTTGGCACAGTTAAGACGCCATTCTAATACTCCACAACAACCTTAACTACAAATAATATAATACACACAAATGTTATAATAAATCTTTTTAAGAAAATTTAGACAGGATATCAACACCGAAAATATCGAAATACGATTCGAAACGCACTTTGCGTGGCTTCAGTATTTCTTTTGTTTCTCGTATTACCTATATAAGGAGGAAATTGAGGCTGAGGCACTGCAACTCTACGAAAATTAAATTTATCTACCTTTTTAGCATAGTTGATATATGTTGTTTATATACATACGATGGTTGTGCGTTGGATGCTGTTTCACTTTGCGTTTTCAAGTTTTCGGAACATTGTATATTAAGTGGCATAGTTAAACGCCGCGCCGGGCCTGTCTTCTTACCAGAGCTAGGATGGAAATAATTCATTTCTACAAGTGGGAGTCGAACTGTCGCCTTTACATTCCGGCGGTGTGCCAGCCTTATTTCATTATATTTTATTCCGCTTCATTTTTTGTCTTTCATAATAAAATATAACAGACCTAAATAAATATTTTTTCAACTAGCAAGTAGGTGTTTATCTTCCAATTTTTTAATAATACTACCACGCTTTTAATATAAAAATATTCATTAATTTAATTATAAGAAGACAAACAGCAAATGAAACATAAAAAAATTACAAAAAATAATAAACTGCAAATTTATATTTATTCAAAGGCACTTAAGTTATAACTATAGTCTTTGAGCTTCTAAGCTTAATTAAAATAAAGAATACTCGATTTTTATATCATACGTCATCTTTAAACATGAAGAAATCCCATCAAGTAGCTTATTATTCACCAGCAATGAGATTCAATTTCCCGAAGGCGACACTATTAAAATCGTTTTAGAGGAGCTCACTCCGTGGAGGCCAGAGGGACCCCTCGAGCCTCTGGGTAAGTTGCATTCCAAAGGAAGTCGGTGAATCTGTTGAATGCTAAGAACATTCTTGTCCATGTATTAGTAACGGCCAAAACTTTATACAGTAAAACGACCATACAAATTTTATACATATTTACAAAATAAATTAAATTTATCCTCCTGGTTTAAATATTTTCTAAATTAGGATAAAATAATAGATAAAAGTAATCTAATAATTTCTAGTAATTTATACCAAAAAAAATATTAAATAACTAAACTTACCTCCTCATATACTGGAACTTGATCACTATAAAGATGAGCAGCGTATTAGCAGATAGCGACGCCGTCAGCACCGCCACATACAGAACTATTATAACGACATCTGGGTTGTAGAACACATCCAGGTCCATGGAGGTCACTCCCCAGAGCTCACTCTCGTTGGCCATCCCCATAGAGGTATTTTGGCTCTTTAAAGGCATTTTTTTTGTTATTTCACTTAAATTTCATATTTATGTTTGTCTCTTTTATTTTATTGACTGTGAGTCACTTTTCTTATGTAATGTCCAGTAGTTCATATTTTTTGTTTTCTGTATTTTTCGATCGATTTCTAAAAAGTATTTTATGAATTTGAAGTTTGCACTTAAATAATAATTTAGACAGAACTAAAAATGCTTATTTTTTAACAGCAGGTTGAGAAGGTAAGGTTAGGAAGGTAAATTAAGTTACTCTATTCCTCACATTTCACCCAAATTTTGAGACTATTGAGTGTCAATACTGCACGCCACCGGCCCCCACATTCGCTTTAACCAGGTGGAGGAAATAATAATAACTGGTTGCCCAAAGCCTTATAATAATAACTGGTTTCACAAAGCCTTATAATAATAACTGGTTTCCCAAAGCCTTATAATAATAACTGGTTTCCCTAATAGAACCCACAACCACCGCGTTTACAGTCACACACTATGCTACTGTATTTTATTTAGCTTAAACAATGATTTGCCTTTGATTATAAAATAATGTGGTGAGTCCCACCACCACCACCGAGCTTTTACTAAATAATTTACATGGATGGTTTGTATGTAGAAACTTCCTAAGAACGCTACTATAGCGAAATAGCTTGCTTTAGTTGCAGGCAATATGTGTACTTCATCATAATTAGCGGTTTGCAATATTACGTAACAAACGAATATATTAAATAGCTTTGTTTAACTTCACGTTGTATGCCGCACATAGCAGGGTAAGCAGGGGAAAGCCGGGAACCAAATGATAAAGACACATCTATTCTTGAACTACTGCGTGTTGATTAGCAAAATTCAGTGGCGGAACTTAACGCCGACAATCAATATAATATCTTAAAACAAATATTTTTTGCTACTATAATATGAATGTCTATATTTTATATTAATATTATAAGGTTTAACAGTTTATATGGTTGAGCTCAATAATTCGTAGAACGCATTGCAAAACTTTTGCCTTGGATAATCTATTTATTGCGTTAATATATTGACTATATTGATTGTTCCTATATAACTCACAGTAGATTAGAGATTATTAGACACTCTTAACTGTGAGATTGCTCTCAAGCTCGATCTCAAAGCTGAGAGCGATTTATGCGAGCTCAAGTGCATAAATAAATATATACCTCACAATTTTTTCCATTTACCTACATTTACTGAGCCGAAAAACTTGGTGGATGCGGCGATACATTATCTCTTAATTGCACAAAAACGACAACTATTTTAAGCGGTGCGCCAACAAATTATATACTCGTATACCTAGATATACTGTATGCATTCTGGCTCGTCGAATTTAGCTACAACCTGCAATGTCTCTAAATGAATATAAATTACAGACATTCAATTATTAATTTGTTTGTTTTGTTTGTGTGAGTAAGCTAGGCTGGGCACCTAGTGTCAAGACACTTCGTTCCATATTTTCGAGACGTTGTTATTGAATTACTAGTTCATATATTAATTACTTATTGCCACATTAGTCTTGTTAATAACATACGAGAAAAATAAATTAATTCATTCTCCGAGTGGGAATTGAATCTACTATCGTAGCGCTTACAGTCACACGCCGTACTGCTAAATCACGAAGGTCTCAAAAAAAAAAAATAAAGAAAAAAATGTCATTAACACCGATACCTATTAACTATAATTATAATTATCTAGTAATCTACTAAAACTATTCAACATTAACCTTTTATCGACTCAGTGAAAGTTTTGAATAAGTCTAATTATAAGCACTGACAGTTGTAAAATGAGTTTAAAGCTTACCCGGACCCTTATCGTGCTTAGATCCCTAATTGGTATCATTTAAAATTGTTTACATTTTTAATTATTTTCTTATTTTTACGCTGTATCCTGCCCGGGGACCTAGTGTTAAAACACTTCCATTCCCCATTTTCTGTCAAATTTGTAGTATATCGACGACGAAGTAGCAATACCTCCTAACTGACATTTTAAACAAATAATGTCTTTTTTTATTTATATTTTATGATATTTTCATATATTTTCTATTTCATGTGATACAAAGAAAAGAAAATCCAAACACATATTTTGAACAGGAGCGACCGTAAACGCGGCGGTTCGTTTCATGAAATGCCTCGAGTATTCGGCTGAAGTGAGGAACGCAAGTGTCTCAAGGTGAACAGAGTGTCTTAACACTAGGTTCTCGTGTTGCCTCTACCACTGAAACAGCGTGAAACTAAAAAAAATACATAAAAGACATACATATATCATGGCCGTCTACGAGAGAGTTACTACCAAAACATTCCGTTCTCCACTTATTTAAAGACTCCCGGCCATGTCTTAATGGCAATATTATACAATATCTACTTATAAATAGTTGTAGACAACTCCTGTATTTACGCGACAAACATCTCTGAAGTATTTGATTGATTTATAGCAAGCTAAGTAAGATTGTAGTTTACAGCCGTCACGACGGTGTACTTATAGAAGTAATTAGCGAACTTAAGTCAAACGATATCTAAAGTTGTCTGCAACTTCATTAAATGTCACTGTTTTCGATTTTACCTATCATTTTGTATATAATCTATACACACTTAATCTTATAAAGCAGTAGTGTTTGTTTAGTTTAAAAACAAAGTTCTTTTGGAAAAAAGCAGACCACCATATAGAATTTTTAGAATAGATTGTTTTTTATCACCATATAGAATCATTGTATTTATGGTCCAACTCTCTTTGTCTACGTCTGACAATATACTTTTTCTCAAGAACGTGTATAACTAACTAACTACACATCAAGCTGTTACACAAAACAAAAACATTACAAAACGTATAAACATAAAAATAGAGTTTTTAACTTACTTTTTAGACGCTTAGTAGAAAATATAATTCATAATAAAAATGAATCATAGAAAAACATATAAAAAGCAGGAAACGTCCGCTCTGCCATTAAAGAATGTCGACAGAATTTTTATTGTTTGAGATCGTAAATCTCATAAACTATAGTTTGGCAACGAAAACCATTGACTAGAAACACACATATCTTAGAAATCATTTACCCAAAATTATAGTAACGGTGAAAGTAGTGTTAAGACACTCCGTCCCCTATCTACTGCCCAAGTTTCGAGACTACCTGCCCTTGCCTCGTTACCAGAGCAAGGAAATGAAAATACTGAATGTTTCATTTCCTGGATCGAGAATCGAACTCGAACCGAAAACGATAGGTTATCGTGTGCTTTTACTACTTTTGTGTATATGTTTTAAATGGTCAATTTTTTTATTAACTTACACTTGCTCAAGCCACGCATCTTAATCTTAAATAACTACTATAGTAGTATATTCTCATAAAGACTCACCATAACGCAGTCCGGCACTCAAGTCATTGTGCTTAATGTATTATATCCGCAATAAAACTTCTTTATACATTTCTTTTATTTTCATGTATTTCCATAATTTGTGATCTACAATAGAAAAGCAAACTAACTTTGTTCTCTGGTTTAAATAAAAGATGATCATAACGATATATACAAGTCATATTTTTTATAAAAGCGTGGCGTTGAGTTCCGCAACCTACAAGCAATGTCTTAGAGGAGTGTATTTAGATTATATTTTTTTTCCGCTTTAGAAGAAAAAGCATGGCGTTAAGTTTCTTCACTAAAAACTAAATTTCTCAATAATTGAGGGAAAAGTAGTATTTTTTCGATAAATTGTACGGGACAACACGTTAAACTGTTTTTTTATTATTAAATACTTGTCAAATATTTAACTACAAATATTCTTTAAGCAAATATAACACACAGAAAAAACATAAAGTGGGATAGGTCGGAGAATTTAAAAAGGTAGTAAACTTAACGATCTTTTCGCCATAAAACTAAGGTTCTAAGTACTGCTTAATAGCGTTGTGTACTACATTTTTAGGTTGCTGGTATTATACATTTGGGTGAGACTCAATTGAGGCTAAAGTCCAATGACTTATATATATTACACATAAATAACTCTAATCTTTTGAATATATAACGCTTCTTACAAAACTATTGGGCTGGCAAGAATGCGATTTTTTTATTTTATTGCTTAAAATCTACACAAATGTTACGGTCATTAAGCCATTATAAAATTGAAAATTGCGTTTACATTTAGTTGCACAATGTGCCACGACTAGCCCTATTGTTTTATTTGTATACTACGCAATTTTATTTATTGTGTAAGATTAACCGTTGTCAAAAGCAAAAGTTACAGCGTTCTGATGGCTGATCTCCTTTGAAGTTGGAACCTATACGAATAAGCGTTCCCGGGTAAGCCGATTTGGATGAGAAATGGTGCAATGCGTGTTTCTTTTTAATATATAAACCAACTTCAGATAAAGTGAGCCAGCTCAAAAACTGACAATTTGGGGGGAAACATCATAGAATTCAGATTCTATGAAAAAAATTGAATTCAAACGCTAACTGCGCACCGACAACGTCGTTCTTTATATAATTACAAAAATAGTCGCACTAAATTTTCTTATAGCCTGTTAAGTTAAAGTTAGTGCCTACGTGGTACCTAAGATTTGCCGACAAAGCGCTAGTAAAAACCTAAAATAGACAGCAGTAACAGAGTAAGTAACAAGTAACTAAAATTACAATCGATTTTACGTAAGTTTTTATGGACAAAATGTCAAGTTGAAAATCCCGTTTCACCTTTTCCGATAGAAATTTCAGGAAATCATCTCTTAGTGCTTCCCTATCCTCCTTGATCTTAGGTAGGGGAGCTTAACTTATATTTTTTAAATCCAGTATTTTTTTCTGTCCGTTGTATAGCAATCACTCAATAAGGAAAGAATTGTATATGGCGTTACATCGATGTGAATAAATTTAAACCAAAATAATATATGTTGAACCTTTTAAATTGTGATTCCATACCTAAAGAAGAAAAATACTTATTTAGAAAACGTATAAAAAACTTGAACGTAGTGCGATTTGATCCTGCGTCACTTGAAAACCATCTAAGCTGACCTCTAAGGCATATTTTTTGATGGATATAAAGAGTTTTTTAAGAAGGACTCTTGTCAGCCCTGCAAACGTAAGCTAAAACAGACCCCCAAAGGGCACATCCAGCCATAATATGATACTATCACAGAATCTGCTGGTTCAAATTGAAATTCTATTCGTATTGGATATTCCATTTATAGATGAACATTATAAGCTGTATTTCATATTCATAGTTTAAATAATAAGCCACACTATCAATAATAGGATTTTTCTCCTTCAAAATTGACTTTGATATATTACTAAAAAACACGAAAATCTTTCAATAACGTATTTGGTTTCTGTCGAGTCGTAATTCAATCATTGTAAGTAAGACTTATACATACAGCTATAAATTGCGCATCGATAAATGTAAATAGCATTATTTTACTAAGCTGCGTCAGTTCTTCTATAATAAGTTTAAAATAAGTTTCTTTTATTATTTTAGTTTCACCCTATACTGCAAACAGCAGGGTTGGTAGGTCAGAGTCCCTCATACAATTCAGTGAAGTAAGTTCTATTTCGTTTTTAAATAAAAAAAACATTATTTTACTTGAAAGAAAGCATAGCGTTGAATTTCGACACTCAACACGCCGTGTTTTAAACTCAGGCGGAGATGGGTAAATGAGCATATTATTGTTAGCAACTAGACTCCACTCATCAAGAATGAAGTGTGAGAATGAAAAATATTTCTCATTTTTACTATAATTTTGCTAAGAATTGTAAAGTACATTACGAATTTAAAATAATTCGACCGCATGGTAAAGAAAACTGTAACTTTGTAATTGATAAATTGTGGTTGTAATGTGGTAGTTTTCTTTTGAATAGAGCAAATTCTTACAAAATATGTAAGAATTATACATATTTGAAAGTTTTAGATTTTTATTTTAATCCTAATTTTGAGGTGAAGGGGCACAAAGGTGTAACGCGACGGTTGTGGGTTCCATCCCCACTCGAGGAAGCGATATATTTAATTACGTTTATGTGAGTTCTGCCACCTCCAGAGTTCGGCAGAAAGTGGGGAACGGAGTGTCTTAATACTAGGTTCCCTCTGCCTACCCTGCTGCGTGCGGGATACAGCGTGAAGCTGTTTTTTTATTATTATTATTTTAATCTAAAAGGTACATACGAATATTCGAATATATTTAGCTCAAGCTGTATACCGCGGGTAGGCAGAGGGTACCTACTGTTAAGGCACTCCGTTTTCATAAAGACACTCATCTCCCTAAACTAGTGAAACTAAAAATATAATAATAATGAAATAGATGTTATCGCGGGAAAGTGGCACAGTTTTTGAGTGGAAACGAGTGTAAACGCGGCGGCTGTGAATGGAATTTCCACTAGAGAAAATGAATTATTTTCATTTTCTAACTCTTGACAATCCGTCAAAGCGCTGTGTAGAGCCGCTTAATATACGCAACTTAATAGATAATGTCTCGTAAATACGACGAAAAGTTGGTGAAAAATATTTTATGTAAATCTAAATTATTTACTTTCTAATAATTTATTACTTAAAAATCTTTTGAATAATATAATAATTAATCTTATAATTAACTAAAAATATATATTATATAATTTACATATGATATAATTTTACTTCGCTCGCTCTATTCAAAAGTTCAAATTTCCTTAAAAGCTCTACAAAAAAAACACTTCACTGCACCAACCACTTACAAATATTGATTATATTTATATATACAGTATGTTTTTATTTATTAAGAAGTATTCTTAATTATTTCCTATAAGGTTATCGTAAACTTTCCCGGGATTTCTAACACGTCGTCCCGGCGCGAGATATGGCATACGACTGAAGCTCTACACAAGTTTTGTTATATATTTTTCTTACTTTTATAACTTTTATATATGAAAAAAAATATTTTAATAATAATAATATTAAACGGGAATAAATTTATTTTGTTAATCTATAAAACATATACAGTACAAGTACATAGTATTAGATAAGTTAAACGTGTTAATGTATTGAGGCAAACATGAGGCGATGGTAGTTTTGAGTTTGATCCCGAACAATAGGATGAATTATTTTTAGTATTCTTCTCCAATCAGATCAAGTGTGGCGTTAAACTCCATTTACCAAACGCGAAGTGTTTACTTACCGGCGGAAAATAGAGAACGTACTGTCTTTACACTAGCCTCCCTCTGCCTACACTGCCATCTTCGGGATTTAGCATGAAGCAAAAAACAATGATAGAATAACGGAACTACTTCCTATTTGAAACATGTAAAGACGAAAATTACCTAAGCCTTCTCTTTGTGCTATAACGATATCAAAACAACTTAAAGCTTTATTTAGCAAGTGTTTACAAGAACATGATGTATTCAAGGAAAATAATAGTGATAAAACTTGATACAAGATGAATCGTGTATATATCTACGAGTATTGTTTTAGGGTGGTGGCACAGGGGAACAATCGTATTACTCTACGTGTGAAGACAGGTTCTTCACTCTAGTTCCGAGGCAACGTCATACGCACGGCGTTGAGTTCTGCCACTCAAAGTGCAATGCCTCCTGAATTTTGTGGAAAGTTGGGAACAAAAGTGTGTGTCTTAACACTAAGTTCCCAGGGTTCCTCTGTCTACATTGCTATATGTAGGATACAGTGGGAAGCTAAAACCGTTTTCAGAGTGAATTTATAAGTCTGATCGTGAAATGAAAAGCGTAAAGCAAAACACATTTTAAAGACTCCATTAAAACTTCAACCTCAATCATAGAAATATATACAGAGAATGTCAATATACATAAAGTTGCAATTTCCACTCGGAGAGAAATAATTATTTTTATTTTCTCCCTGTGGCAACTAAACTATGGCGTTGAGTTGCGCCACTCAACTCGAAGTATCTCAAAGATTAGATTCTCTCTGCCTACGCTGCTATATATGGAATGTGCAGTTGAGCTAAATATCAATGTATAAAAACTATATTGCTAATGAAATAAAAGCTTTTTCATACGAAAACTAAATTAAATTGCTAAAAACTTCGTGCGAAATACAATAACAAAGCTTCTCTTGACAATTTATTAAGAAGTATTGTACGTGTGTATTATATTAATTTTTTTACTCAATTTCTTTATATATACTTATTATAACATTAATTATGTTATATAATAAGTTTTTGCCGTATTTGAGTTCAATAGAATCCTACGTTTGGTCAAACAAAAACTAAATATAATTTAAATATTAAAAGCAGCTTCATACAAAATATTGCTATAGAAGTTATTAGGCCTACCTCTAAATCAAGTTACTTAAATCAACTCAATCAAAAGATAGATTTTTATCAGCTTTACGCTGTACCCCGCATATAGGAGGGTAGGCAGAGCTCTAGAACTGCCACACTGCTGTGTGCGGGATACAGCGTGAAGCTGAATTATAATTGTAGTTCATTTCCTACAAAACGAGTGCATACGCCAGCAATATAAAGTTTGTAAACCTTTATAAGTTGCACTTTCTGTTGAACTTGATAGGGAGTCTTCGATGAGCGAGTCGGAAAGCGAAAGGTTTCAATAAATAATTTACTTTTTTAAAAAAAACATAAATATTAGGACGCGCTTCTTGGAAGCCGTCCAAGCGCTACGACCACTAAGGTGTACTTATCAAACTACCTTGACATTCGTATGCGCTTGTTACAATTTGCTTATGTTGATCGCATATCTGTTCTGCCACCCAAAGCTGATCAGAGCGCTTGGTCGGTTTTCAAAACGCGCCGCGCCGTTCCACTTGTGTACTCTTTATGGAGTATATTTTTCTTTTCTAAGACGGGAATTACACTTTAAAAAGGTTTTTTTTTAGTTAGCTAGTTGGCAGAGATAGCCTGGGAATCTAATGTTAAGACTTTCATCTCCTTGAGCGGAAATTGAAGCCACAACCCATCGCGTTTAGTCACACGCTTGTGCCCCTGCGCCACGGCTGGCGGCAAAATACGCTTCAAAGATGTTTTCAAGCGTATTTTGATATGTGACTGATATCATTTAGATTGACAAACGTAAACCTCTACCTGAAAGCTCAAAAGCTCATACAGTCACCACGAAGTAGGTCAACCACGAGTTCACGTAAAAAACACTAACACGGAATTCTATTAGAAGCTTTTAGTCTCATCACTATTGAATATAAACATGATTCATACAAAAATTTGTATGAGAATTTAATATTTTTTTATGTGTTTCTTACATATTCACACACTTATCACTTTTGTATTGGTACATAAAAAACAATTCTGTACAAAAACGTAGCAAATTCTCACTGTATTATGTTGTATAGGGTTTTTGTGTTCAGATTAATATAAGAAATAAAATAGAGACCTCTCCGAAAGAATGGTAATATTATGTAGGTATATTAATATTTATGTATAATTTTGATTTATTTATATATTTTTTTATAATTTACTTTTAGCAATGGCTTCGCCCGCATAGTCAAAGGAAAATAAGTAAGAATTGTATATGACACATTTGAAGTACCCGATGTAACTCTGACAGCAGGTAAAGTGGGTAGCGTGGATACTATGAATGGGATTTAATATAGCCTGTCGCTTTCCTTGATAAAAACTTACTACCTATCAAAAAAAATATTTGTCTAAAAGTTCATGAGATTATCAGGTTATTTAGTATAGATACGCATAAACATTTCCTCAAAGACTAGAACCCACGACCATTTAGTCATACAAGTTACAACTAAAATCTCGATTGCGTCAAATATATAATTAACGCTAATAAAAGTGCCAGCTTATTTGTGCAGTCGACACGGGCCGGTCGGACATTGGGATTATAGATAGAATGGGAATGACGCTATCACAGAACACGGTCTAATTTTGTGATAAAGCTTTTATGTCATTATTTTATTATATTTTGTCTCCGACTGCGACGAGGGCTGAAAGGAGGGTGATGTATTTAGTCGTAATATATGTATGTATGTCCTTGTAACTGTGAACTGGATTTCCTTCATGGCACGAGTGTTAATCATTAAATTAATTTAGTTGATGCAGTTGCTTTGTTTTTTTTTTCTTTTAAATGTACACAGAACAATACTAGGCTTACGTAAGTGCTACGTACAGAACGCTGCGTCGTCTTATAAATAGGCAAAGTGAACATCACCAGCCTCCCAGCGAGCACTTTACTCGCAATCGATATGTTTTTTTAGAAAATCTGTGCAGGTGTATTCAGTGACAGTCTCCTTATTTCGTATAAAAAGCATAAAGTTTACAAACACTTTTATAAAGGTAAAGTAATATTCCGGATTAAATACAACTTGATCAAGCTAAAGATTACCATAAAAGTGAATTATATGGACAGTTCAGATATTAAAATGTTTTATAGGATAATGGCTATTTTCATCCCGTTTCCATATCCGTAGTTAACTAGAACTTCTTTTACTGAATCTTTATGCATCATCGCCTTACCTGGCGCAGAAAAAATACAGTGTTATATCACTCATTTTTCTCTATGCAAGCCATATACTGTACTAATCCAGATACTCAGAGTCACTGAAAACACCAAAGTCACAAATATTATATGTAGATTACATTGGACACAAAAATTTGTAGTTTTACTATTTATAAAAAGTGTCAGCTACGATAATAGCTTTTAAATTTAAGCCAATTTTTTTTTAAATTTGAAAAATCCACACTAACAATTGTCAACTTTTACCATACGAAACATACGTTCTTTTAAATATAAATGCAAGGTATTTTAAAAGAATGTAGGTACCTAATGCTCTAGTTTTATTTCCTATCATATATACTGAACAAATAATGGTTATATATGTTTTTACGATAGCCAAACGTGGGTGTAATTTGATTTGCCCATTCCTCGATTGGTACTACGGCTGACATAAAACCGTGGCATCACGAACGCAAATAAGCTACAAGTAATGGACCTTCATCATAATAAAGAGGGTAAGGCAAACTAATAATCTTCTAATACAGACATTCATACTAATATACTTTTGTTTAAAAAAGACGCTTAAATTAAGTAAATAATTTATGTTATTTCTTTTTATGTTAATTTAATTTATTTATTTTTTATTAATTCTTAACGCACGATGGTAAAAAAATATGTTGATCTTCCCCCAAATTCAGGTTTAAAC
>HE667945.1:0-18031 GCA_000313835.2 Heliconius melpomene melpomene | reverse complement strand
TATAGCCTGTCGCTTTCCTGAATAAAACTTACTACCTATACAAAAAAATATTTGTCTAAAAGTTCATGAGATTATCAGGTTATTTAGTATAGATACGCATAAACATTTCCTCAAAGACTAGAACCCACGACCATTTAGTCATACAAGTTACAACTAAAATCTCGATTGCGTCAAATATATAATTAAAGCTAATAAAATAGTGCCAGCTTATTTGTGCAGTCGACACCGGCCGTTCGGACATTGGGATTATAGATAGAATGGGAATGACGCTATCACTGAACACGGTCTAATTTTGTGATGAAGCTTTTATGTCATTATTTTATTATATTTTGTCTCCGACTGCGACGAGGGCTGAAAGGAGGGTGATGTATTTAGTCGTAATGTATGTATGTATGTCTGTTCCTTTTTTCCTTGTAACTGTGAACTGGATTCCCTTCATGGCACGAGTGTTAATCATTACATTAATTTAGTTGGTGCAGTTGCTTTCTTTTTTTAAATGTACACAGCTGCGTCGTCTTATAATTAGGTAATTCGAACATCACCAGTCTCCGAGCGAGCACTTCACTCGCAATTGATATGTTTTTTTTAGTAAATCTGTTCAGGTGTATTCAGTAACATTCACTTTATTTAGTATAAAAAGCATAAAATTTACAAACACTTTTATTAAGGTAAAGTAATATTCCGGATTAAATACAACTTGATCAAGCTAAAGATTACCATAAAAGTGAATTATATGGACAGTTCAGATATTAAAATGTTTTATAGGATAATGGCTATTTTCATCCCGTTTCCATATCCATAGTTAACTAGAACTTCTTTTACTGAATCTTTATGCATCATCGCCTTACCTCGCGGAGACAAAATAGAGTGTAATATCACTCATTTTTCTCTTTGCAAGCCATATATTTATACTCAGAGTCAGATTTTGCCCTATAACATTGAAAACACCAAAGTCCCAAATATTATATGTACAGTTACATTGAAGCTAAATGGGTGGTTTTACTATTTATAAAAAGTGTCAGTTACGATAACAGCTTTTAAATTTAAGCCATTTTTAAAATTTTGGAAAAATTACATAAACATATGCAATAATAAGATACTTATCTTAATTTTATTTGACATCTTATACCACACTAACAATTATCAACTTTTACCAAACGAAACATACGTTCTTTTAAATATAAACGTAAGGTATTTTAAATGAATGTACCCAATCCCCTAGTTTTGTTTCCTATCATATATACTGAACAAATAATGGTTATATATGTTTTTACGATAGCCAAACGTGGGTGTAATTTGATTTGCCCATTCCTCGATTGGTACTACGGCTGACATAAAACCGTGGCATCACGAACGCAAATAAGCTACAAGTAATGGACCTTCATCATAATAAAGAGGGTAAGGCAAACTAATAATGTTCTAATACAGACATTCATACTAATATACTTTTGTTTAAAAAAGACGCTTAAATTAAGTAAATAATTTATGTTATTTCTTTTTATGTTAATTTAATTTATTTATTTTTATTAATTCTAACGCACGATGGTAAAAAAATATGTTGATCTTCCCCCAAATTCAGGTTTAAACAATTATTTCAATAAGACTTTTCACTTTGATTCCCGTCTAACGACCTCGTCTCGCTGGTGCATAAAATCGAAGAGCTCTTTAAACGAGCCAAACATGTGACGTGCGTCGTATGGGAACCTCCTCTAACATTTTATTTTCACTCAATTTAAATTTTGCATACAGTGTCATAATATAATCTTTCACTGAAAACATATGAGCAAAATCTACAGTCATTTTATTAGATTTTCATTGTGTTATTCAGACAGTGGGAAGTATAAAAATATTGATATTTCAAGCAAGACCTTTGTAGTGTGAGTTCAATCATAATGTTTATCATACCACGCGTATTGCCTATTAATGATAAACAAGATAACACAGTATTACAGTACCATAGGTACGTCAAGAAAAAGGTTTTACGAATTAAAATACCGAAACGATCGATTTAATCTGACTGGAAAGTTTCATTCCAAATCAGAATTTTAAATGATTTGATTTTCTTATTTTATTCCCTAGAGAATGGCCTCTAAAAGAATTATTCAATTATAAATGCTACTTACTACATTTACTTTTGAAGTATACTAATAATTACAGCGACAGATTGTGGTTCGATTCCCACTCGCCTTCAGAACGCCTCCAGAATGCCTCCAGAATTTGGCAGAAAGTGGAGAACAGAGTGTCTTAACACTAGGTTCCCTCTGCCTACCCTGCTGTGTGCGGGATACAGCGTGTTAGCTTTTTGCTAACACGCTGTATCTTCGCTTCGCTTCGCTGTATCTGCTGCTTTTGTTATTTTAATTTTTAATTTATACAAAGATAAAATTACAGTCAATAAAAATAATATATAAACTGAAGCCATTAGATCGATATAAGAAACGAAAGTAACAAAGTTCTATGTAACTTTACCTTTTAGCGCTTTATTACATTGTGACGTACGCCTCAAATATCAATAAATTATATTTTTATGTGGAACACAACGATTAACTTATATAAGTAAAGAATATATTAATTTATTATATAACTTTATATTAAACTAGAGGCCAGTCGTAGTGCAGAGGCATAAGAGTGCGACCGCAAACGCGACATGTCGTGGGTTCGACTACCACTCGAGGAAATGAAATATTTTCACTTTCTTGCTCTGGTAAGGAGGCACAGCGCAGCGTTGAGTTGCGCCTTCAGAATTCGCCGGAAAGTGGGGAACGGACTTATTTTAATTTAATTTATTTTAATTCATCGAAATCCGTTCAGTAGTTTTTTTGCGTGAAAATGGAACAAACATCTATCCTCACAAACTTTCATATTCATAATAATAGTAGGATAGGATAGCATTAGTTAAGAAATAGACTAGGGATAGATATGGACCTATTCCTGGTCAGTTCGTTCATGAATTCGTAGGAGTTGTACTTAACTCTATAGTTATTTCGTTTTTGACGGTGGGCGAACGTTAATGCGCATTTTTAAAGGGTCTCTTAATCTTACCCTGGGTGGCAAGCTCCAGGCACTGTTCTAAGCTCCTCTCCCTGCAACGTGATGGGCTCCCACAGTGGAACCCATGGAATGCTGAGTAGTTTTATCTTATTAATCTGTATTTATACCGAATTATTCTGCATCGAATATTATAGAACAATATTGTTATTATATAATATAAATTATAATTTATATAAAACATAAATTAAATAAAAAAAACTATTGTTAACTTTAGAATTGTGCTTAGGAAGTAAATAAATGTAAATATTATTATATAGTTGTTAAATAAATAATTAAAACACATACAAATATATTCATAATATATGTTTACCGAGGCTATCCGTTAAGGGTTCGATTCCCACTTGGAGAATTGACATGCCACGCTTTAAAAATTGAACGAAAAATGGGACTAGAGCGTTTTTATAGGTGCATTCTCTCTGTCTTCCTTACTATGTTCAGGATAAAGCGTGATGCTAAAAAGTTTCTACTAAGAAATGGAAAATGGGGAACGAAAATGTCTTAACGACCATGGTCTGACATGGCAAAACACTATATTTATGTATTTTCAAGTAATTTTCCTATCACGCTATAAATAGTTTACAGCCTTGACTCTTCGTAAATAACTTTGCGTGTGCATGTGTTCACGCCACCGAGGAGTAGGCCGCTTGTGATGTGTTTAACAAGAAATAATGTTTCTTTAGGTGCATCTATTTTATCGTTTTCCTATTAATTTGTTTTCCTCGCATATAGCAGAGTGGTAAGAGGGAACCTAGTATTAAGAGACTCCGTGACCCTCGCACTGCCGTATGTTGGGAGATATTTCGAGTTGACTGCCTTTGTCTTCTTACAATAGCGATACAACGTGCCGAATGGGGATTGAACTCACAACCGTCGCGAATATAGTCTCTCGACGGCCTCAATACATTAAAATATAGAAAATCTATCATCGTTTGCATTAAATTTAATTTATAGTCTCAAAATTCCTTTTACACGCTAAAATAATGCACGATGCAGCTGTTGCAACGTGAGTTTTGTATGCAATTGTGGCAAAATTAGACATATTGTAGATAACGGTTGAGCGTTCTATTCAATCGAATGTAGGCAATGGGTATTGATTGATAATTAGCAAAGTAATTCGAAAATAATTAATGTGTTTTGCGTGTGTGACTTTTCTAGTGTAATGTTGTCATAGTATTGTGTAGTAAGAGCATATATTATGTAATTTTGACTGTAGTGAAGAGTCACTCACAATCCTTGCGTACGGGTACCTACTCAAAATACACCGTCCTCTCTTGCCCGAGTTCGTAACATTGCGTACGAAGTAACGAAACTTAACGCCGCACACTGTCTTACTAAAGCAGTGAAATGAGAATAATCAAACCCACGACTATAACAATTATAGTCATAATCTATCCTAATACACATACGGTAATTATAATAACAACAATCAGTAATTTTTCGTATAGATTATCTAGCTTATACTTTAACATATTCATAGTAACGTTATGGATTCGATCCCCTGATGGATAAATCCCGGATGAGAATTAGGTTCCTTCTGCCTACCGTGGTATGTGAGTTTTTATATATGTACCTGCTCCTATCGTACATTACCCTCACTTAGCCTAACTTCACGCAACCTGCAATGCAGATTTTCAACAAAAAGTGAACTCAAACGTCTTTCATAACAAACTTAACTGACAACTAAATAAGTGTAGCCTTGTACAATGAAAGGGGTTATTAAAGCACTTTAGACCTTCTGTATCGATGTCTAGATAATTGTTCATCGATACTGATCTATTTGTTGATGTTGAATTGATGGAGCTCTATTAGCAAGACGAAGCACGGAGTAAAGTTCCGTCGCTTCGCTCGTAATGTCTCAAAACATTGGACGTAGTAGAATGGAGTGTCTTAACACTAGCGTCCCACTGCCTTCCCTCTACCCTGCTGCACGCAGGATGCAGCGTGAAACTGAAAAAAATGTATAATAAATTTTTCGGTACCGAGTGACAACGCACAATCGAAACTTATACACAGATTTAGAAACTTGAAATTTGGTTTGTAGTTGAGTTAAGAAGTACAAGGGAGCACTAAAAGAGGATTTCTCGAAACTCCTACGAGAACCGGAAAAACTGAACTTTCCGTTTTGTGTCCACGAAAACATAGTTGCGGGCGACGACTAATGTAAATCTGTTTATAAATATTCGGTAATGTAGTGAAACATTTGGCACTCAAGCCACTGCAGCTCTAACGATACTTGGAACTTTGCATTCCTCTTACGTTTCAGATGTTTCAGCTTATCTAAAAGTTTGGAGTAACCCCGCTTTTAAAATTTAAATATTTCTCACATAATATGGGTTTACATTTCCATTTCTTTTATGTTGTAAGAAAAAGAGTATGAAGGGGTTATTGTTATATCTATGCACATATTCGCATTTAAACGTTAAGACACTCCGTTCATCATTTTCTGTCCATTTTTGTACTTCACAAACTTTACTTATCCCAAACAAAGAATTATAGAAAAAGAAGCTCCAAGGTCTACATCCACTGTCATCAATCTCCTCATATGTATAATCTCCGGGGGGTCCTTATGATTTTTACACGCCTTGCCTCCAGTATAATCGATGGGTTCTCGATAGTCAACTAAGATGTCCCTCTGTTTTTCTTACTACTTCTACTTACTAATATTACAAATGTAAAAGTTTGTGGAGGTGGATGTCTTTTCCACTTTATAAAAATATGCATGCACATAGCATCTAACTGTAAATACGAAGGTCATGAGGTGGGTCTCCGTTCGTGGAGATCATGATCACAGAGAGAGTGACACTCGTCCTCTCCGTTGGTAGACAAAGTGCAGTGATGAGTTACGACACTCAATACGCAATATCTTTATAATTGGGTGAAAAGTAGAGAACCGAGTGTCTTAAACTTAGTACGATATATCTGGATGACCCGCGAACAGAGAAAAAGCGTGAAGCTACATTTTTATAATGATTTTCTCTAGCGAAAATTGAACTTATAACCAAAATTAATGACAAAAATCTTTACCACAGCGACATGATGGCCTCATTATGAAATTCTAATAAAGAAAATTGATTTACAAAGTGTGGGCGGATGAAGGCGCAAAATGGTATCACTTAATGAGCATTAAATATCGTTTCAGCTTTTTTGTAGTTGAAGCAGTGCCAACATCTATTTAGGTTACAGGAAGAACATTATACGTTATTATTGTATTATAAAAAATAATTTATAGTTTTAATTTAATAATCTATAATAATGAATGATGTTGTCTAATAAAGTCTGTTAAAAGGAAAACTACGAATAAGTGGGGGGTATAGAAGGTACCGTTTGCTGGTTGAGGCCGTCGTAGCGCACTGGGATACTATACGTTAATATTTATTTAAAAGAAAAACTGAAAGTTCATATAAAAACAACTTGAATCCATCGAGTCATTGCTCCCAACCCTTCATTTAAATTTTATCATTGCATACCGTTTTCAAGTGTTGCCACGACCCAATGTAAATATTTTTCCAATACGTCTATCCATTTCATACAAATAATATCGTAGCTTTTTGTATGTGTATTCTTATTTTGCATTTTGTATTTCATATTCTTTACTTTACATTTTATCCAATTGTTAGAAAAATGCATCTTGCGACTTTGCAGATTTTTCTATAATTTGATTGTGAGATGGATTACCCGTTCTCCACTTTCTGAACGGATCTGGAAAAGTTAGTTGATGATCTCATCAATCTGGATGGTAAAAGACGCCCTGGACGAAGGAAAACGTCGTGGCTGAGTAACATCAAGAAAGGCGCCGGTACCTATTGAACCCGTGGAACACCTATTTCGTCTAGCATTGGACAGAACATAGTTTGAAAAGCTAGCGACCAACCTTAGGATTAAAGAGGCACCCGAAGAGGACATCTTCGTCTTCGCATGCCTCTTGTATAATGATAAAATGAGAATAATTGTAAATGCAAGCGTATCCCCGAGCCCAATCGAACCAAAAACCATTGCTTGTAAAGTTTTAGCTTTAAATTTACCCTTTCATGAACAGTCAGAATACACAAGAAAACAAGAGATTACGTGTTGAATGGCGGAGCACAACGCCGTGCTTTTCTAGAGAAGGACATTGTACAAGGACTTCGATATTTTAAGTGTACATCTTTTACGAAAACTTCTATAGGTACTGCCATTCAATCGACACTAAATATAGCTACAATTGTAAGTCGGGTTTGTATATTTTGGCGAAGGAGAATTATTTCCGTTTAATTTATGGCTTGTTTGTTGCTATCAGTGTTAACCAATGATTTATAGGAAAATGGCAGTATTTATAACATCATAATATTTAACATAAAAAGTTTACGAATTAGAAGATTTAAGATATGAAAAATAAAAGAATTATTTAGAGTACTTACCTTTGAGGCACTGTGGTCTGCGATTCAATAGAAATTATAGTATTTTTTTTCTTGACTCTGTATCCCGCAGGTAGCAGAGGCATTGGTTGCTGAGTGGCGGCACTCAACACTGCGCTTCGCCTCGTTACCAGAGGGAGGAAATGAAAACATAAAAATGTTTAATTCCTCCCGCGAGGGAGAGTAACACCCTTGTTTCAAAGTTTTAATATTAACATTAGATTCCCAGGTTCCCTCTGCCTACTCTGCTGTGTGCGGGATACAGCATGAAGAAAACAAAACTTTTCACATAAAGAAAGATAAAAAAACACCAATCTTCCAAACATTAGATTTAACAACATCGCATCTAAATCCTATAAGCGTCAGCGATAAATTTATATTTATACGATAGTATTTTATATTTATAGTTTAAAACGAAAGCGGCCGTGATTTATTAGGCAATACGGTTATTGATGGATATACTTAATATGTTTTTGTGGGTTCGATTCCTACTCGACAGAGTACTATTTTTAAAATATCTTCGCTTCCTTTGACCGATTCAATTTATTGAACGTGACGTGACGAAACTCAACGCCCGTCGTATTAAAATATGTTTTGAGTTCCAGAACAAACCGCGAAGTCGTTGAGGTTCTGTCACTCAACGTACAACACATCCACATCAGTATTTTTTGTTTAACCTTGTATCTGCTGTTCTGCTAGATTTGTTCTATCTTAGCTTCAAACCGAAGAATTTTTTTTTCTTAAAAAAGGTACTAACTGTATAAGTAGAGTTATCTACATATATAACGAACGCATTATGTAAGTAATTTTGAATAGTAGTAGTAATAGTGATCAACGACGATCAACGAATTGAAATTACAATTAGTTTTACGCGATAATCCGCACAGAGGAGGAGGCAGAGGGAACCTGCACAAATACTTGAAGCATTGGGTGTTGAGTGGTGGAAATCAACACGGCGCTTTGCCACATCACCAGAGCGAGGAAATGAAAATATTCAAAATGTCATTCCCTTAAGTGGAAATCGAACCCACAACACGTTTACAGTCGCACGCTTATGCCCCTGCGCCACAACGGCCTCACCAATATTTAAAATTACTAAAGCAATTTAAATCACAATTTCACATAATACGAAATGATGAAATCTAGCAAAAAATCAAACTGAAATGATAAGGGTTTTGCATATCTTTAAAATGCTTCAGGCAAGATGAAGAATATGTGTAAGAAAAAGTAACTAACGACTTAGCTGTGATACATTTTTATAAGAAAATTCTAGATTTTTGGGCCATAGAACACGGTATAGGCTAGCTTTACAAATAATTTTTAACAAAAAAAGCGCCTTCAAACAATAAATTATGCAAGTTTAAAATTTAAGCGATTTTCTCAAGGATACCATTGTCCAAATAGGGACCACACGAGAAGCACCAGCTTTCACTCAGTCGAAAGTTTTAAGGTATTACACGTAAAAAATACAGTCCAAATGTATAAATTATGTCTTTTACAGAAGTCGGTTAGAAAGTAGCAACGCGCGGCTTTACTCGCCTTAACTGTTTGTTAAAGGTAAATTATTCAAAATCTTTATATAAATTGTAGCCCATGTGGTATTCTCATGTACAAGCTATGGTACTGTAAAGTTTTAACAAATATCCACCCTCGTAAACTTTCACATTTATAATATTAGTAGGATAGGAAAGATAAGTAGGATATATTTTTTTTTTAATTTTCTCGAGCTTTTAATTGTCCCTTTACCAAAGCAGAGTTAGAAAATACAATTATTAAATAAATTAAGACAATAAATGTTGCATATCTGTTTACAGAAAAGGAATTTTAAAAGATTAATCAAAAATTTTTTTTTTAAATCGGTCCACACATGACGAACAAAAATAAAAAATATAATTAACGAATATAAAACCTCCTCCTTTTTGAAAAAAGGATTTATTTGAAACTTAATTAATAATATATATAATTCATTAACACAAAAACCACCCCTTACTCGGAAGAAATTGAAAAATTATAACTGGAAGATTGTAAATAAGAAATTCTTAACTTTAGCCATAAAATTGCGACGTAAAAGATTAAACTCGTTTGTTACGGAACGGAGAAATACGTTTTGTATAATGAAATAGGAACCAAGAAACAATCTAAACTTTTTACTTTTGTAACTTCTTCAAATGACAAAGTGACTAAAATTGTTAGAAGAATTAAGTCCCCGGTCACCCGGTTTTCTCATCGATCACAAAGAAATCATAACAAATATTTTTTAATGAAAATTCATACGCACAACTATTATATTGAGGTCGTCTGATTGTAAAACACGCACTCGCGGCGTTGGCATCTTCCAAGTTGAGTTGGCGTTGACTTGCGCCACCCAATACGCTATGAATTGATTCCAGAATTTGATAGAAAGTAGGAAACAGAGTGTCCACACACTAAGTTCCCAAACAGAGTGTCTACACACTAAGTTCTCTCTGCCCTTCTTGCTACGTGCGTGATACAGCGTGGGGCTAAAATAAAAAGGTGGGAATAACACTTTAAAATGTAAAAATATTCAATTAGTTTACTCAAACATTTTTGAGTATTCGATATTTAAGTATAATTAGAAGTAACTAACGTCCAGACCAGACTAAGAGACGAGCGTGACCTAATCACAAAGCTATGAGCTCATTCAAAAATATAACATTGTTTAAAGCGCCATAAAACACTGACGCCAAACTTTATTTATGAACGTAAAGTAAATATTTATTTGCATATAATTTACTGCGATTGTTAGTTTTTAAATGCTTTCCGAATGAGCATCGAACTTGTTACTACTAAATCACGTAACGTTTTATGTTTCACATTCATTAGGAATAAAGGGTGTGACTGTAACGCGAGAGTTGTGGGTTCGGCTCCCACTCAGGGGACTGATTGATTATTTATTAATATTCTAACCTTTTCGCTCTGGCACCACTTAAGTTCCGCCACTCAACAAGAAAAATTCTAAAAATTCGGCGGAAAGTGGGAAACGGAGTGCCTTAACACTGTGCCCTCTGCCTACCCTGCTATATACGGTATACAGCGTGCAGCTGATTACTAAAAAAAATACTATAAAGTTCTTCTCTAGCATATACGTAGACTTAGGATGAAAAATTTGAACATTGAGTTATTTACAACAGTCAGAAAACTTATGAATGTGTGAATAAAACGTGATATAAATATATGATAAAATCTATTTTATTTCAAATATAAATAAATAAATAAATAAAATACAATTAAATAATAAAATAAATTCATTAAATAGTTAAAAATTATAAGTGATAACATGATCTTTTTCACAAAATGTTCTAATGTTAAGGTACTAGGTTACGAGTATAACGTCACTGGTCACTAGCGCTCCTTTCCTAATTACATCAAAACACTTATAATTTTTATTATTTAAAGACTTCCAATGTTTTTATGCATATTTTATTTTTTTACATGATGTTCTATTATTAGACAAAGAGCTAAATTACTAAGTAGAAAAATAGATATAAAAATTCAAAATTACCCTCAGCTCTGTATTAAAATTATCTAAATTATTTATTTTTATTTTTAATACATGTCACAACAATATAAATTACTTTTTTCCCAATAAGTCTTCGAGCAAATCCTGGTTACTCATGTCATCATCTAAAAAATTTAAATCTACCCTTGAACTCTTTTTTCCCGAAATAATACGTTTTTTAGGAACACTCTCGGTAAAAACTTGCTCTGTTAGCATTTTGAAGTTATTATTCAATTCTGTCAACGCTTCATCCGGTATAACACCATTTTTGTTGACAATCTCATTCAATTTATCAATCTCTTGCAATTTTTCAACCAATTTGTCACCGGTGTATTTACTTTGACTAAACTGTTTCACGTGAACGTCAATAACTTTACTACTTTTTTCTATGTCTTGTATAATATCTTTGCAATATTTATCTAATGGTTTTTCTTTTTTATCTGTAAAATCCTTTGTTAGTTGCATTTTATCTTCATCTGAATTAGAATTATCATAGAAAGAGACTGAACTTAATCCTCTTGATTTCGGTCTTTCAATAACTTCTTCAATAGACTCTTCAGTAGACTGTCTTCTAATAGCACTTGGTCTTCTAGAATGATCTTCATTATTCTTTATTTTATTCATTAACTCAACTTTCATGGCTTCCATTTTCTTGTCTGAAGTAGGATTTTTATCAACAATACTTAAATCGGCCATGCCATCTTGAACTGTTTTGGCAATATCTATAATGTCATCTGAGCTTTTCGAATTTTTTCTATTTTGATTTGGTGTAGTACGATTGCTTGTTGAATTTCTACTAGACATGTATCGCGATCGAGTTTCTGTTGCAGAGCTGGTATCTTCTTCGTGGGATAGCGAACTGCTTATAGTGCGAGAGTTCTCGCATAATTTGGCTAACATGTTTTGTTCTAATTGTGTCATCTGAAAAACATATTAGAACTATATACATACCTAATACTATAGATATTTAGATGTCGTCATAAATGCATTGTCAATTAGTAGCCATGGTAGACTAATTATTAAAATAATAATAATAGCAATCAAGTGTTAGGACATTGCGTTCCCCATTTTCCGCCGAATTAACATAGAATTGTTACCTGAACGAGAAAATGAAAATATGAAATAATTGATTTCTCCAAGCGGGAATGGAACATACAACCATTGCGCCACGACCTCCTTTAACGTAAAAAACACCAAACTAAATAAACCACATTGTTTTTTTATGATAAATCAACAGAGGAAATAACAAAATTACATACATTAGTCCTGTCCTCATTTCCTTTATCTCTACTACTCTTGCTAAGAGGTCGAGATGCACTTGCAACGGATCCCATTTTAGTAGGCGACCTTCCTGCTCTACCAGCCGCTGTACTTAGCATCTTTTCTTTTATCTGAAAGTAATAAATAAAAAAATATATTTTAAATTACAAGAAAAAAAGGGGCCGAAATAATAATTTATACACAGGTTTTGAACCAGCGTTTCTAAGAGCAAGAACGTCGAAATGTTTTAAATATGACGTAGGTACATTTTTCTGGTATACTATACTATATATATTATATAGTATGTATACTTTGCAATATTTTTGATGAAAAATATTTAATACCATTTTTCTCCACATTTAAATACTGAAGTAAATAAGTTTTAAAATTCATTTAGAAATGTACAATGCCGATTTTATGAAGAGCAAAATTCCAGCGTACTTTATAACAAAGTAACTATATTTTCTACGTATCACATTATATAAATGTTCCTACTGAGAGCACTATAATCGCACTGTAAACTTTTAAAGAAGTCATCCCTTAGTTGACTGAAACGCAAGTCTTAGTTTTTGTTAATTAATTATAGTAAATAAAGGCACTAAGTTACACTATATACTTAACATATCGTTTTTTTTATTTGTAAGCTTCACCCTATATCCCACATATAACAGGACTTTAAGAAGACTTTAGGACATTTTGTGTAAAGACACACTGTTCTTCACACACTGCCTAATTTTCGAGGCATTGAACAATGAGTGGTAGAACTCAAATCTACTTCAGTGCGAGGAAATGAAAACTAATTCGTCCGAATAGAAATCGACCTCACTACCTTTACAATTAAAAATTCTTTTTTTAGCGGTGTATCTCGCAAATAGCAGGGTTAGCAAAAGAAATCTGGGCGCCTAGTGTAAAACACTCTGTTCCAATTAAGACCTTTACTTTCCCCACTTTACGCTGAATGGCAGCAGAACTCACCATCGCACTTTACCTCATTACCAGAACAAGAAACTACAAAATATTAAATATTTCATTTCCTCGAGTGGGAATCGAATGCACAACTCGGACTGACTCCCTTTTTAAAACATAAAAACGAAAACATACAATACCTCAATAATAGTGGACAATTTATCAGCATTACTTATAGCTAGATCCAGGTCGTGTCTCGTATCTTTATGTTTGTTTATCTCAGATTGCAATTGATGTTTAAAATTCTTAGCCTCTAATGCAATTCGTCGTTGTAGAGTGCTTATAGTATCATTTTGTTGTTGAACTTTAGATGATAGCTCTGTTAGCTGGTTTTGCAGCTTTTCACGTTCCAGAAGGTTCCTGTCGAAAGGAAAATGGTAATATTAAAGGTAAATAAAAATACAGAATAACAATATGACATTGATCGATAGTTTATGTGCGTGAAAATTTGAAGTTTCTCAGATTTTTAGTGTTACGGTGACAGTAATATCTGAAATTATCAAAATCATCTATTCCTATTATAATAATGAATATAATAAAATAATCAAAAAAAATAAATGCTCGCTGTATCTCACACATAACAGCGTAGGCAGAGGGAACCTGAGAACCTAGTGTTACCCACCTGTCCTTACTCAGATCCAACAAATGGTCATGTTCATCTTTCAACTGCTGCAACTGCATGTCTCTTTCCTTTAACTTTTGTAACACTTCTTTGTATTGGTGTTTCAATTGCTTATATTTGCTTTGTTGTATTCTCAGCTCTTCATTGTGAGAGTTTAGGATTTGAGGTAGCTCTGCGTTCGAGTTCTCATACCTAATTGAAAATTTATCATTTAAAATGTGGGTTTAATCGTGAAGTAAAATTATACTACTCTCGTGTTGAGGAAAAGCGCGGCGTTGAATTCCGCCACTCAAGACACAATTTCTCCAGAATTCGACAGAAATGGCGGACGTTTCGCAGGGTAGGAACAAGGAGCCTAGTATTAAGACATTTCTTAAGGTTCTGAACTAGGCTCCTTCTTCTTTCGCAAAGCTAAAAAAATAGTGTAATGAATTAAGTACCTTTGAAGTGCAATTTCTTGCTTTTTCTGTATTGCACGAAGCACTCGATTTTCGTTGCTCAACTCCTGAAATTAAATATCTATGTATTAAGAAACACAACACTAAGGTAATAAAAAGATAACTAATTCCTCTAAGTAAGTCTCCTCATTACTAGTAAGGGAGAAAAACTATCTAAGCTTTAAGAGCTCGCTGGGTTATTTCTAAATCATATTTAGATATGAGGCTGTCGAGACGCGAGAGCTGAGTAGCTCGGCGTATGGGGCGTACGGGGTACACCTGTACCCCTGTTGAGACACAACCGACAGTAACGTCAGAACTAGATTCCCTCTATTACTACTAAAAATATGTTTACAGCAGAGGTATAATAAATCTCACCTGCAAATGATAATGGGCGTCGGCCAACTGATTCTGCAGCTGTTTGACTCTATGCGTCTTAGCGGAGAGAACTCTCTGCGTTACGTATTTATCTCCTTTGATCACAGATTGGGATTGCGTAGACATTTCTGACGGGTATCGTTTACGTTTGGGAAGCAGATTTAGACGGGATCCGCTACTGTACACGCTTTCTAGCGAATTTCTGTGTTATATATGTAAGAAGAGACATGGTGAAATTAGCTTAGAATAATGAATTAAATAAATAATAATGTTTACAAAACTAATTAAAAACCGAACTAAAAGAATTAAACCCTGACGGGCCTTAAGCAAATCGACAAGTTACGAATTTAAAAGGCGTCGTATAATATATCTTATATTAAAATTAACTAATTATCAGTGAAGAAGGAAAACATACGAGGCATGGGGAGACCTCGGTTGACCTTCGAAAATACAGTATCGAGGATACCGAAGCATGCAGACTTATATAAAGAGACTTATAACATATATAAAGAGATTGGTAACAGATGACGAGGCCAAAAAGATATCTAGTGACCGTAGCGCTGGAGCGTGAAACCAAAGCGAAAATTAAAAAAGCTTAAATTTAAAAAAAACTGTTCCGCCATACCTCTCTCTCCTCTTATCTTCAGGTGCTAAACTCAATACCGACATTATTAGTAATATTATAATAAATAAGCCATTTTCAATAAGAAAATAGTATTTTGTAGCAAAATGAATAAATGTTTTCCTAATTTTGTCGCCGATGTCGTTTCTATGGTAACTGACATGTCAATCGATGTCATATTGTTCGAAAGTTGTAATCTTAATATGAGCTTAGAGCTTTCTAAAGGAAGTCAATTTCATTAAAAAATATATATCATAATTTTAATTAGTAATTTTTTAAAATTATTTTTGTATAGTTTGCAAAATAAAACATATATATAAATAAATATACACATAAAAATCATCAATCAAAATGTTAGAACACTCCTTTCTCTATAAATAATAATGTATTAGGAGATTAGACTAATTTTAATTTTTTGCCTAATAACAAATACTTCTTTTCTTTAGCTTCACACTGCACATAGCAGAGTAGGCAGAGGGAACTTGGGAACCTAATGGTAAGAAATATGAAATAAATTAAATGCGTTAAAGATAAAATACGTTTATATTATTAACTTTTTAAAGATGTAAACGTAATGAAATAACATTTAGAATAATATAAGGTTAGATTATCCTGCGAAGCTGCCGGCCGAAGAGAGAACCTAATGTTCACCTCGCACCGTCTCCGAGATTCAAGAGGCGGTACTCAATCATGACAAAAATCTTATTTCTTCGAGTAGGAATAGTACCCACAACGATGACGACTACGCTTTAATTACTAATAGGAAAAATAAAACACAAACAACAACAAAAATAATATACTTATTTAACAGAAACTGTACATTATTTACACTTACAATTTCCTACATCGATCTATTTATTTGTTTACTTTTTATTAAATATATCAGTTAATTCCGTTCAACGGAATCAAATTTAAATAAATATTTTGATACATACAATAATTAAATATCTTTTAACAATATTTATCGAAACCAACATTTTAAATTAGAATATATCTGTTATATACATAATATATTCGTTATACATTAAAAACAACATTTTGGTATTATTTAGAAATGCTACATAAGTTTCTTTTATTTTTTGTTTTACGCATACAGCACGGAACCTTTCAGTAACAAACTCCGTTCCTCACGCACCGCAGTTTAGGAGACATTGTGTGATGAGCGTCGCGTTTTGTCCTCTTACCAGAGTATTTCTACTCTGTCAAACAATCTATTTCCCCGAGTGGAAATCGAACCCACAACCGTCGCGTTTACATCAGACGTTGTCCCATTGCGCCGAGACTATTTTATCCCATTATTATTATTAAGAGATTTTAGATTATTTCTTTTGTTTAATTAATTAAATTTAAATATAAACAAACATTTTCAATAATATTTGTATGTAAAGATAATGTTTTAAACATTTTAACATCGAGCAAATAAGTTTAAGAGCTCAATTTCCTTAGCTGTTACAGCTGCTCTAATTGTTTCCACTATCACGCGTGCGGGTACGATGAAGTCCCCATGCAACGCTTGGTCTTCACCAACCGATGAATTTCATTGATTGTTAGCCCACGTGCGGGGTATACCCGCATACCATAAATGGATAGCCTACTTTCCTTCTAGCCCTCTTTCCTACTAGTAACGAAAGTAGGCTCTCATTCAAGTAGGCTTCATGAAGGCTTAACGTCCAATGAAATTGAGGCTCAATATATTGAGATTTTATTAAGGTCATAATATATTTATAGTTATTTCCCCCGGGTGGAAATTGAACCCACAGCAACATTTAACAGCACAATATTTAACAACATTATAAATATTTAAAAATAAGATTTGGACATATTAAAAATGGTGAAACAAAATTAAAGGAAAAGTAATTAAAGGAAAACCCAATCAAGTACAAGAATTCCAATATAACAAAAAGTTTCAAAGCGTTATTATACAAAAACGACAAAAAAGCAGCAGGATTTACAGGACCCATCAAATGATCTCCTTTAAAAGCAAAGTATTTTACATATATTATGTTATGTATAATCATTTATTAAAGACATTCATTTTAATGAAATTTAAGAGAATTTGTAACATTTTGTACATAACATTTTAAATTTGTTACTATTTTAAGGTATAAAAAAAAAAAATGTTATATTTAAATATATTACATTATACAAAATGTATGAACATTATGGAAAAAATAAGAAATTCTTTTTCTGTTTTGTTACAAAAACAAACTCTTTATACAATGTATCATAATAATGACTTATTATTATTTATATATTAGTGACATATTTTTAGTAGTAATTATTGAACACATTCGTCATTTATTAACGAAATTCATACTAGAGTCCATCAATTTCTGTATACTAATTTGACGAAATTCATGAACTTCACTAAAAATTAATGAAGTGTATTGGAAAAAAATACACATCGAAATTTATGAATTTCAATATATAAACTTAATGAATATTCATTTATTATTCACAGATCATAATTGAAATTGAGAAATTACAATAAAGTGAAGTTCACAAAATCCAATTAATTGAAATTGGTGAATTATAATTTAAACTTTAGGCAACGGATCCTTATTCTGTTTCTCCCACAGTCTGTAATACAAGGATGTTTTATTCTTTATCAAGTCAGCGTGAGTGCCTCTCTCGGAGATGGCGCCCCTCTCCAGTACTAGTATTTCATCCGCGTCCGCGACTGTGGATAGTCTGTGCGCGATGCATATTGATGTTCTTCCCACGGTGGCCGCTTTTAGTGCTTGAAGGATTGCCTGGATTTTTTTAATCTATGTTAGAGAT
>HE667943.1:0-12309 GCA_000313835.2 Heliconius melpomene melpomene | reverse complement strand
CGTCAAAACAAATCAAACGCAATCTGCATCAATTATATCATTTTTAGTCACTAAAAAACAGTAATTATTGAATTTTGCCTCAATAATTGCTAGCAACACCCGCTACAGAACGTCGATGGCCCTCGTGACGTCGATCGGACTCCACAGACTATCGGGGGAAATCCAACAATGGCGGCAATACGTAATTAAAAATGGCTGCCGATCTAACAAAGACTTGATGCTTTTCAGCCTACGGAATATAGTTAATTTTTTCTGTTGTAGGTACTTGCATAAAAGTGTTGAAATCTTTGTTTGTTTTATGAATCTTATAGGATTCTTGACGTTTTTTTGCAGGGTTAGGTAGAGGCAGAGTAAAGTTGGGAACTTAGTGTTAAATCTCTCCTTTCCCATTAAGACAATTCCGTTTCCCATTTGCCATCCAATTCTGGTGGCATTGCATGTTGAGTGGCGGCACTCAACGCCACACTTTGCCTCGACACTAGAGCGCAAAAAAAATATTACGAAATAGATTACTATATTATGAAAATACTACAATATTATGAATAATACGATAAACTACGACAAGTATGTACTTATATTTAACGTTAGTTAAACGCTAATTGGTGTCTGTAAGTACGACTATTAAAGCCTAAAATGTTATATTTAATTAAAGTCAATAACTATAACATATAATTATTATTTTAATGGAAAATTTTCCGTTATCTCCACGTGTCTACATGTTGGTAAAATAATTTTAATAGGCATTTCATTCGTTTCTCATAATGTTAGTAGAAAATTTGAAAAGTAATTTAAAAAACTTTTTCAATGAAAGTACACAAGTAAAATATATTCAAATATTTTTTTTTTTCATAATTAATTATATTAATATTAATATAAAAACATTTTATACGCAAAACGTGTAGATTTCATTGTTCTAACGCTATTCGCACGTACAAGCTATACAAGTAAAGAGCTCAAGGCAGTTATTATTTTCACCTCAAATGAGATACGTGCGAGAAACTTCTATATAGCTTAACTTTATTAAACACATAAACATATTTAATATTTATGTAATAAAAAATATAATAGTAACTTTATTGTTAATAATAATAACTTTATTGAGTTTTCACAAAAATATTAACTTAAATATAATATTAATGTTAATACGAACATAGGTTACACAAAAACAAACGAATGTTTTTTTTTTATTTATTTAATCAATACCATTACCGAAACTTGGTCTGTACCCCTTTTTATATTTTTATTATATCTAATTTCCTTATCATATACAGGGTGGAAGAGGCAGCGCTCTTTTACTGAAACTGCGTATAGGGTAAAATATTTCAAACCCAAAACTAAAGGAATTAATCAAAATAGCTCAACAGTTTGGACGTAGGATTTTTTTTTCATTTCACGATTTTTATCCCCCCTGTATTTCGTGTGTGACGTTGCCGCTTTGACAGGTAAGTGTGTACGTGTTTATGTTATACTTTACAAATGGCGTTTTATTTTAAAACGATAATTTTATTATTTATTTTGTTTGAAAAAATAACTTTTTCATTTTTGGGAATTATTTTTTTTCTGAATTATATTAGGCTTTTATAGAGTAGTTAAAACTGTGGTTTCATTTAAAGTGGTGCTGACAATTCCACCCTGTGTATTAATTAAATTATTATTTATTTCTTTACATTATTTTGATAATATATTTTTTTATGTCAAAAAATTTCCTCTGTATCCGGAACTAGTTGCCTATATTCTACTATACTGCGCCAAATGATATACGAGTTTTTATAATTAATAAAAAAAGTTATAATTAATTAGCTCTTGTGTGACGTGACTCTTGTGCTCTTGTGTGCTTATAATATAGAAAAAAATAAATAGAAAATAGATATTTTTATAAAAATAAATATAAAAAACCCTCACGTGAAATTACAAATTACAAACGTTTCTAAAGAAAATATTCTGTAATAACGAGAAGAATACTAACAACTCAGACCATTTGATTTCGCTTGGGAGTCAGCGTCGCGTTGTTCATAGTACAGTCTAATTTATAGTAAACTTTTATTTGTATTTTTAATTTAAAAATTTAGTTTATCTTTGCTTGTTTCATATATTTCCATATATAATATAGTTAAGGAATTTAAATTACTTCGTGTGGAAATAGTATTTTTTTAACTTCTTGCTGTATCCCTGAAAGAGCTTAACCTAGTGCTAAAACAGTCCGTTCCCCATTTTCCGCCATATTCTGGAGGCATTGCTTGTTGAAGCATTGCCTATTAAGTTACGGATCTCAACGCCGCGCTTTAAATCGACACCAGAACGTAGAAATGAAAATATTAAATGTTTAAACTTCCTCAAGTGGTAATCGAACCCACAAACCCTGTAGTGTTCACACGCTTGTGCCCCTGCCGAGACGACTAGCCACTAGCAATTTCATATATGATCTTGACAACGGAGTGTCTTGGAATTCGTTCTCTCTGTAACCTTTTGAATAAAACAAAATGTGTAAGTACAAAAATATTTCTTATTTCATTTTAATTAAACTTTAAGTTTGTTCCAGCTTCTATTAAGATTTTCGTTCCCCTGATTTTTTAAAGTGTATTTCTAAGATAGAAGCAGATGAATTATTTGAATTATTATAATAATGAAACCACATCATCCCTGACTGAGACACGTTAGGGTAGAGTTAATCAGGATTATAATATGAAAATAAATTATTCAAATAAATACCGCCTATAGGTGGCATATTTAAGAGCAACGTTCTTAGCGGAGTTTAATAAAACATATAACAATATTTACATTTTATATATATTTACAGAAATGAAATTTTAATTAAGATATTTTATTTTTAGCATATATTGTATATATATTTAAGTGTACCGAAGGCCTCATGGTTGATTATGGGTTCAATTCCCACTCGGGAACTGAATTATTAATTTAATTTTAACTTACATAGCTTCACGGTGTACCCCTAGCGGGATATTCAGAGAGAACGGAGCTCCAATCGCTACGGTCTCTACATACATCTTTCGACTCATCCACTATCATCATCAGGATCCTCATGCTTTTTACATGACCTTCCTCCAGCATCTTTGATACTGTGTTTTTGAAAGTCAACCGAGGGCTCCTCTCTCTTATCGCTTGACTAATTATTTATTAATATTTTTATTCCTGCACTCCGGCACAAAGGCAAAAGCACAGCGTTGAGCGCCGCCACTCAACACGCAATGGCTCGAAGTAAGAAGATGAAAAAATTCTATCTACGTATATGAAAATGTCTAAATCAGACCTTATTACGCCTTATGTCAGGAGATATTCTGTAATTATCATCACGACAATCAAATTAGCGATCCTACGCACGATCTCTATATTATTAGGTAATTGAGAAAGTTGTACTGTTTTATGTTTTCCTCGATGTATTCCCATATGGCCATATAGGGGTAGGTCTAATGGGAGGGATGATCGTTGTTTATAGGTTGGCACTTGGCAGCAATATAGTTTATCCTAATTTAATTATTTGTATTATTGAGACCAGTCATAGGGAAAAGGCGACAGGTTGCGGGTTTGATTCTCGTTAGAGAAATGAAATATATAATATTTTCATTTCTTCGTAGTGCCAGAATGCGTCGAAAATAGGGCGAAGTGTTTTAACACTAGGCCTTTGTCTATACGCTGTATCCCCCATGTAGTATGCTACATGCGGGATACAGCGTGAAGTTGAAATGCTAGCTGGATGAAATTTAATTAATTATTAAAATGTACAACAATAAATCTTTCCAATTCACATAAAATAAACAAAATGATTTTAATGAACGAATAATGAATATTACTACTAGATTGAAATAACAATTAATAAATATTTAATTTTAGCCGAAATTTCTGCAAAACAATAGTGTTTTTAAATATTAAAATACTAACTTTTATTAATCCAGTGAAACGAATTGTTTTGAGCATAGAAACTTTGTATCGCTTATGCTTATTTTCGTTCTAAAAACCCCCCATATCACTCAAAAAAGGAAATAGAAAAAAGGTAATAAAGTAAAATTTATTTGGTTCAATTTGGTTTTATTGGCTAATTCATTGGCGGATGATGGCCGTTTCCGTTGAATATTTGGTAAATCCCCGATGCACGGAATCCTTGTTGCTCTTAGGTCGCTTCAGCGTCATTTTATTATCTAACGTTTTACATATAAATAGAAGTTAGTAAAGTCTTTTATATGTGCTATAAAAAGTCAGCAGTGATTCCATTTAAGTAAAGTTACGGTATTCAGTAGTGTTTCATAAAGGAAATATATTCAAAGTTGCAATTTAGTAATCTTATATCGAAAATTAGTAGTTATTAGTTAGTATTGAAACGTTTTTAATTAAGCACAATTATATTATAAGCACTAAAAGCTTAAATAAGTCATTTAACGCTACACTAGCCATTTTTTTTATATTCACGCTCTATCCTGCATGTAGCAGAGAGAGGCTAGTGTTAAGACACTCCGCTCCCCATTTTTGCCAAATTCTGGAGCATTTTGCGTATTTATTTCGCTTTGGTGGCAAGGAAATGAAAATATTACTCGTAAATCTTTCATTTTCTAGAGTTAGAATCGAACTCACAACCTGCTAGGCCCTGCGCCACGACTGGCTCAGTTGTTACTCAATCGATGTCACATATAGTTACTAATTCCATCAAGCTCTCGTACTTATGTACTATTAAATTATATTAAATTTGATTATGGCTGAGCATATACATAATTGTATTTAATCAATTCACCTACACAATTCAAATACGTAATTGAAATTATTTATAGTAAATTGTTTTAGTCGTTGCTCGCGATAGGTAGGTGTTAATAGATAAATTGCGACGTTTAATTACACTACGTAACTCGTAATATCTCTGTTCGAATAAAAAATAACTGAAAATAAAATTAAATTAGGTATTGCCTTAAAAACCTAACTATTAACTGTAACTAGTCATAGGTTCTATTCCCACTAGAGGAATGAAATATTTATTTAAATTTATATTGCCATTTCTTCGCTCTGGTATCGAGGCAAAGCGCGGCGTGGAGTTCCGCCACTCAACGCGCGTTGGATCCAGACTTCGGTAAAAAGTGGTGAACGGAGTGTCTCAACACTAGGTTACTTCTGCCTATCCTGCTGTGTGCGGGATACAGCGTGAAGCTGAGAAATGTAACTATTAAGGTTACACCACATTTATAATTACATGTAGGTTTTTTAGCTCCACGCTATATTTCGCATATTGGCATAGGCAGAGGGAACCCGGGAACCTATTGAAAGGCTAAAGGCATTCGTTCCCCTCGTTACCAGAGCGAGGAGTTGATATTTCCTCGAGTGAGAATCGAACCCAAAACTTTCACATTTTCAGTCACACGCTTGCCTTGCACCACGACTGGCCTCAACACATGTAGGTATTATCCCACCAATTTAAAACATCAATTATTTTCATTAATTTCAAGTGAAATATTGCTTCACAATTTGTTCACTCTATTTTAATTGCCAAATTCCAGTGCACAATGGACGGAGGATATAAAAGGAGATTGATTTGAATCCTGGCATGCCAACCAAGGATTTAGATGGCTTTCAGCAAATATTTTTTCCATTCAACTAACCGCCCTCGTCTTATCGTGAATTTTTACAGAGGAACAGTAAGGCTTCGTAAAGAACTTTATTTTGGTACAAATATTGTTTTGTTTTATCACTGAAAATCGATTTTAAATCCCATTATTAGGTAAAATAATAAAAGAATAGTGCTTTTTTTTAGTTTGTTAAAAGTAAAAATAGTTTTCTAATTTTCTTCATTTCAAGTTTGCGGGCGTATGCACTCATTTAGAACTATCAATTGAAAGTATAAACTCATGGAACAGTCTTTGACTACCAGAGCGAGAAAAATAAAATAAATTATTCTCCCAAATAGGAATCAAATCCGCAACCGTCAAGCTTACAGTTAGACGCTGCGTCATAACAGCCTAAAGTAATATTTTTCCTACAGTAATATAAAGGTACGGCGTTAGATTTGTAACCATATAATAACAAAATAAATATATAGGTAGTGAAATATCTACTATTACTGTAGCCTCAAGCATGAGGATCCCCTGGGGGGCATGTATGGAGGTTGATGACAATGGACGAGGCGAAAGAGGTAGGTTACCGCTAGGGATACATGAAGCTAAGTTAAGCTCTCTCTGGTGTCAAGACAGAGGTCAGCGATGAGTTGCGCTACTCAACACGGAATGCCTCTAGAATTCGGCGAAAAGTGAGGAATAGAGTGTCTTGACTCTAGCTACCCTCTGCTTACCCCGCTGTGTGCAGCAGTTTTTTTTTAATTTATATTTTTAAATAATTTTAGTGGCATCGATTTTACGTTGTGATTAATCTGTCGATTGATGGCGACGTGAACCCTCGACGCACAACTTTTAACGAGCTCTTGAAGTTAATAAAAAAAGTTGAAATTATTGACGTTTTAATGGATCCGACGATAAAAAGGACTTAACATAATTTGAAGTGCACTGTATAAAATAATTATTTTAACTCAGTTATGCCGTAGACTCTTTACCGTAATGAAACATTGGTATATTTTAAGAATAATAATAAATTAAAAATTTCTAAAATCAAAAATCAAAGCAGCTTTTTGCTGTTTCCCGCATACAGCGGAGTAGGCAGAGGGAACCTAGTGTTAAGATATTCCATTCCCCACTTTCCGCCGAATTCTGGTGTCATTGTGTGTTGATTGGCAGAGGTTTTGCTTTACCGAAGAAAAGGAAATATACATTTAAATGAATATTTGGTTTTCTCGAGTGTGGATCGAACTCATAACCAGTCGTGTTTACAGTCACACTTTATGCCACAACTGGCCTCAAAAAATATTTTAAAAATATATATTTCAATTAGATTAACCGTCTTACATTTGACTAAAGATTTTTTTTTCATGGAAAATCTCATAAATCGCTATAATAAAAACCAATATCGCAACTCAAAACGTCAGAATCAGCATCTACCCAATAAAGTAAGAAGGAAATGTTTCAGATTTCTATTATATTATATTATATTAAACTCAATAGAAATATATTTTGCTTTTCAAATATTACAGGAAAAAAAATAGCTAAAATTTATCCTATCCTACCCTACAGCCTACGGATATGAAAATTCACGTTCATATTTTTCGTTACTAAGCGAGGACATAAAGGTAGAACATTTGTATTGAAAATTAAACGTCCTTTGAAATATGCTACGCTGTACGAGTTGTTACTAAGCCAACCTAAAAATATATATTTTTCTCGCATTTCTTTTGATATTTATTTAGTTTGTAAAATAATTGGCGCGGCGTTGAGTTCCGCCACTCAACATACTCTGGAACTTATATTTATTTATTAAATTAGTTTGGCGGTGGGGAACGGAAGTGTCTAAATGAGCTCCCAGAATCCCTCTGCCTACCGAATGCGGAATACAGCGTGAACCCAAACAGAAAAAAAAAAAAAAGTCACAATCAAAGTAAGGAAGTCATATATGTCTTCAAGATCCAAAACTATTATTTCAAAAAAATCTACGAAGTCCTTAAATTTTAATAAAATATTATATTATTAAGCCCGACAGGTTGTTCGATTCCCATGCAGAATACAGTCCACTGTAGGGTTCAACTTTATTATATGGTCAGGTTCAGAATAAAAATAAGCTGTTATTATAATATAATTTAATAATATTAGGGTAACAGATTTAATAGGTTTATGGTAATTATATTATCTGTATAAAAAATTAGGCCACTTTCAGAAAAAATAACAAAATATTATAGTTTTAATATTTCAAAGTTTCTGTAAACCTATACTGACATCGAACGTTATTTAATATGTTTCGAAATATCCTAAAGAGAGCATGTGTTTTTACGTACACAATTTCGTGGAGCTGACATGTCTCGTTTTAGTTACAATATTTTTACATTGAATGAAGATTAATCACCAATATCATTTAGTAATAAAACCAAAATATGTGAAAAACTGAAAAGATGAATGTATACTGTTTATAATGCTATTTAGATAATATTAAAAGTGACATTTTCTTAGATAAATCGATATAAATTTGACTTTTGTTATTGAGGAATTAACAAGCAACGCACAGACAGAAATATAAGACAAACATGTATAGAATTAATGTCTATTGAATGTAATGCAGGATAGCTGCCAGCTAATGTAATAGATTGTACCATTGATTTTGAAAAGAGCAACTGTTGAGTTTCTTGCCGGCTCTTCTCAGCAGAACTGCCTTCCGAACCGGTGGTAGCTTTTTGTTCATATGTTCATTCGACGATTCAAAAGTGCTTATAATAAAATAAGTTTATTTGAATAAAGAATATTTTGAATTTGAATTTGAATTTTAATAAGACTTAACTTAACTTCACGCTTTATCCCTAAAGGGGTAGTCAGAGAGAACGGAGCCCCAAACGCTACGGTCTCTACATACCTCTTTCGCCTCGTCCACTGTCATCAACCTCTTCATACATACCCTCCGGGGGGTCCTCATGCTTTTTACGTGCCCTTCCTCCAGTATCTTTGATACTATGTTTTCGAAAACTTAGAAAATTGAAATTCGATATGTATATGTAGCTTAGAAAATTATTACACTCTACTACAAATTTCTGAACTTTTCAGGAAAAAACGCAGGCAAAGTTGCGGGCGGCTAGTAAATTATATTTTTATAAGTAATAAAAAATCAAATGTGGTTGTTTGATATTAAATACATATTAAATAAGAAATAAAAATATTTATTCATCTATTATTTTACTTTCAGAAATTTGGTTCTGAAATTTAACATGAAACTTCAATTTTCCAATATCTTCCAAGGGAGCACAAGTAATAGAATTTATCACCTAAAATTCGATTTTATCAAGTGTACATTGCAGGGTATGCAGAATTTTCTCTAGTCTAGTCTAGTCTAGTTTAAAATTCATACATAGAAAAAAAAGATAAGTACCTATAAGATAAGTTGTTACAAAATTTTATAAAAATAGATGGGGACTGGTTGTGGGTTCGATCCCCAATCAGCAAATTAAATAATTATTAATTAAAATTTATATTTTCGCTTCGTTCTGGTATCTGGTAAATTGGAAAATGGAGTGTCCTAACACCATGTTCTCTCTGCCTAACCTGCTGTGTGCGGGATACAGCGTGAAGCTGATATAATTCAATTACATTTTTACAAGCTAACATAGTTTAATTAAGCTTGCACCGTACGATTTAATTGTAGTCTACCTATGTATGTTTTAATCTAAATTCTTAACATTTTATTATCTTTCGTAGTTTACAAGCATCGTAGAAGTTGCCATTGATGAAATTCCTGAGCTTGATTGTATGAGGCAAATAAATCTCAAAGTCAAAAGGCTTTATTACAAAAGAGTTTGAAATTGCTATTTTTTCTCTCAACACAGGGAATGTGATTAACGCACCATGCGTCTCTTACTACATACAACCCATACAACCATACATGTTATGTTACATCAAACGATGGGAATGTATGAAAGGGATTTTAATATTAACTTTTTTTTGTATTTATATATTATATGACTCTTTAGTCTTTTAATGTTATATTCATTTTTATATTAAAAATAAATCAGCTTTACGCTGTATACCTCGTAAAGCAGGGTAGGCAGAGGGAACCTAGTCACTAAGACTAAGACACTTCGCTGCTCACTTTCCGCCGAATTCTAGAGACATTGCGTGTTGAGTGGCGGAACTGAACCCTGCGTTTTGCCTCAATACCAGAGCAAAAAAAATATACATAAAATATACATTTGAATAAATATGTCATTTTCTCGAGTGGGGATCGAACCCACAACCAGTCGCGCTTGCAATCACACACTTGTGCCACGACTGGCCTCGCCATGCGAAAGTATATCGATGATTAAACCTCAAAAATAGTGTTTTAGATTTATACTTTTTGTAGCCAGATTTGCAAGGTTAAAAAGTTAATTTAAGTAAGCTAAGTATAAAAATTGTATAAGCCAGAAAAAAAGTTTGATGAATTCTTCATTCATTGAGACAGAGTGAAGAAATTTAAATCAGCGCTGTCAAACTTCACAAGCCATATCTTTGCAAAGTAATTTCACAAGCTCGACCTTCATTTCCAAACACTAAGAATACAATCATCTTAAATTTCCAAAGATTCAAAAGCGAATCGTAGAAAGCGTTAAAGCTGTAAAAGTTTGACCTCATTTGAAATATCGGCTGGAAGTCTTCCAATATTTTCCTATTGTCTTAGCTCTTATATTTTCAAAATAGACACGTTCGCTTAAGTATTATACAAAAATGGTGCCAATTTGACAGTTGTAATTTCGATCTCAAAATATTATTTAACGAATGTACAGTCCTCAATGTATTAATATTCATTATTTTAGTTCTGCCGCAATGCCTCCGGAATTCCCTCCCTAGGTTCCCTCTGCCTACCCTGCATATGGTCCTTAGAATATGGCGGAAAATGTAGAACGGAGTGTATTAACACTAGGGATAAAAAATTAAACGTTCAAGCCATTATTTAAAATGAAATGAGTAGATACTTATATAAGAAGAAGAAGAATATCCATCACGATTTTGTACAAAAAATAAACTCTTGGAAAATCTTTGCTCAAAAGATATTTCTGAGCACTATTTCCTTTATCTCTTTAGCTTAACGGCCAATCCAATTTCCACATAAGATTAACCTAACGTTGTAAACAAATATCACGAAGATCAAATCTATCCACGATATGAAGCAGAAGCTTCACTAGAATTTAGGAGAATATAGTGTTATTGCTTGTTAAGTGGCGGAACTCAACGCCGTGGTTTTGCCTTGGTGCCAGAGCGAAGAAATGAAAATATTAATAAATAATAATTCATTCACCCGAGTGGGAATCGAACCCACAACCGTTGCGTTACAGTCAAACCCTTGTGCTCTTAAGCCAGGACGGCCTCATGGACCATCTTATTTGGACAATTACTTAAAAGCCTGTTGACCTATTTCAGTTGCCATGGTTATTTGGAAGTTGGGCTTATTTTTTTACTTCGATAAGCAATGATAGGTTTTGTATGAAATAGCTAATAATAATATGTTATTATTGTGCAATACATTGTATAATACAAATCTATTCTATACTTATAATAAATCTGTAGAAAAGTCGTTTCTGTACATTGCAAATATTAAAAAAAAAATTATCCAGGGTGTTAAAGGATAACAAACAGAATCCATTTCCAGCATTTTTGGAATTTTTGTCTGTTTGTCTGTTTATCTGTTTATGTGAACACGTATCACGTAGAAAGTACACAATAAATTTAAGCAACTTTTATAAATAAAAATTATAAGTAACTCAGAGAAGGTTTTAGTTTTTATTTCATTGTAATTGCTTCACTCTATCAAAAGATATAACTATTTAAGTTTTTAAGAAGTTCATATTTAAGATAATAGAAACAGATACATGTATCGCTATCTATTGTTAACAAATGGTAGGTACTAAATTATCTTGATAACACATAAAACATACTGTTGAATTAAGCATTAATTTCGTGAGGACTTTTAAACATACTAATACTTTAGTACAACATAAATCCTCGGGCGAAGCCGCGGGCAGGCCGCTTGTACTATAATAAGCTGTGAGAATTTTCGGACAAAAAATTGGCCATACTAAGAGCTGTGTCTAGCCTGCTATGTGCGGGATGCAGCGTGAAGCTGATTATAAGAAAAAAATAAGCAAATAACTAAATTATTTAGCAGAAAAGAATTATTCTTTTAAATTATGTACTACTGAATATATTTTTAGCTTAATTAGGTACATTACCTTTAGCATCTACCGGCAGAGAGAACCTGGAATTAAGACACCCAGGTCTCCACTCTCGGTTACAATTGCTCTGGGAGTAACCCGCTTTATCTTACCAGAACGTGAAAATGAAAACAACGCAATACCTCAACCGGGTATCGAACCTATAATAAACACCAATAACTATCTTATGCACTACGAGGATCTTAATACATTATGATTCAAGAATACAAAATAAATTCAATATAAGTAATAAAAGCTTTCACACAAACAGTATATGAGTATTCGTGCACATGTTGCGCTTTCGATAACCGACGACGTCGTATGATAATTTTAGGTGAATAACATTTTCTCAATGTTATCATTTTCTTCTTCTTCTTCTTTACAGTATTTCCCATTGTATTTTACTCAAGTTTATTTTCTGCTAATTTTATGATTGTGTATTTTTAAATTCAATGAAGTATCTTATTTTTTATTTTCATTGCTTGTTGAGTGGCGGAACTAAACGCCTCACTTCAACATCAGAATTAAGAAAATGGAAATAATAA